>VMTU01000294.1:0-35635 GCA_016759055.1 Paramecium bursaria
TTTTTAACTGAGATTTGTTATATTCTAGTGTAAATCCAAATTGGTTGATAATTAGGTCTAATTAGAACTATAGATGCGCCACAAATGAGGTGTAGAACACATCTAAAACCATTATTTCGTTGATAAAAAATTTTAAAAGTTATGTGCACCTCAACACCAGACACAATTTTAATATTAACGATGATATCACTCTCAATAAAGGGTAGGTTAGGGAAGACTGCTTAAAGTAATCGATCAGTTACACGATATTCCTCGACCACATCAAAATGACTGAAATTCTTCTTTTATTAAATCTAAAGCAGTTATTCCCAAACATCATCCTCATTCAAAAATCTTATACTCTTAATCTATATGACTCGCATTTTGATTAATGCAGATTGGCCATATTGATTTGTATTCCGTTTTAAGCATAGTCTTAAACACCATAATGTATCTTCTCATTGAGTAAGCTCTTAGCATAGAAAATGAGAGAAGAGCAATGATATAATAATTAACATATTTAATCTTTTATGTTTTATGCTTAAACTTAACTATTGTATCACGATTAAATTAATGGAAACATGTAATAATACGTATTAAATTATATATTTGTTATCATATAAATTGATTACTTTATTTATTATAATTATAATTATGTATAATAGTGAGAGCTAGCTTGATAGTAAGTATATTGAGCAATATATCTATAACAAAATAAAGATATATATGGATCAGGTTTTCAACCAAATAATTGATGATAAAAATTCAAATTAGACTTAGCTTAAGTCTTTATGCCAATAACTTCAGATAGTGAAGAAAATCATAAGCAACCTTTAATCTTACTGATATTCATCGAAAAGAGAACTTTATTATCAGAACTTATACATATTTGAGAACTAAGAATAAGTTAATAAAATTATATAATAATTATCTTACTAGCTTTAAGTTCAAAGAAAATAAATAAAAATAGTTTCTGCATCAAAAGGGTAGTATGTGGAGCTTTATCAGTCGAAACGGATAATATGATTCTGGATCTATGCGGGCTAGCATTTTAAGGCAAGGGAATGAATATAACAGAATTTATGGATCAATGTATTATGAATATCACTGAAAATATGTATTGGTGGTCGAGAAGGAAACAATATATTTTAGGATACTTCAAGAGAAAAACTAAAATTTATTAAAATAAATTGTATTAATTACAGGTAAAGGTTATCCTTGTGTTGCTACAAAGCGCTTTATAAAATTATAGAATAGTAAAATTAATTTAAACTTCACCAAATGAAGCCTCAAATTCCTATTTGTTATTTAGGAGATCATGATCCTCATGGATTTTAAATATATCTTTATGATAAAATATGGTAATGAGATTACAAAATATGAATACAACAACATTCAGTAAATGACTTTAATTTAATTGGAGAATCCGAGAGAAACATTTCCATTAACTAAACTAAATTAGGAGGTTTTAACAAATGTGCTTGATAACTAAAATATAGATAATCGGATAAGGGAATATTTCAAAAAGTCATATAAGTTTGAAGTAGAAAATTGCTAGTTACCCCAAAATAGCATCACTAGGTTTCTTGAGTAAATTTTAGAATTATGATTAATATATTATGATAATAAAATTAATCATTGAAAAGGATATATATCTAGCCTAAAAATAATTGAAATCAATAAGTGATTTTCAAGAGGAGCTTAAATCACTTAATTTCGATAGAAAGTATCTTTACTAGTAAAATTTATGAAAAAAATTAGTTATATAGATGATGAAAATGATAAAGTCAGAATAATTGTAGATGAGGACATATAGCATGCTGTGAAAGAGCATTAAAACTCAACGCTTAAAATATATGTTGAAGGAACAAATTTGGCATATATACATGGTCCAAGAGAACGTAGTTACACCTTCTCTAAATTTGATGATACTTTTGATCAGTTATAAATTAAAGAATTGATGAAATATTAAGGAAACATCATCAAATGATATTTAAATTATTTTAATCGATTAATTCAAAAAGATTATCAGAAAGTCTTAGTTTTCCACTTTTTTCTATCTAATGGGCAATAATCCTACTCCTCAGTCCATCTTAGAATGCAGTGTAGATGGAAATGATGATTGCACTCACCCTCAACCGGAATGCAGTCATCTCCTGGCACCTTGCATTTAGGACATGTTAATTCAAAAGCTTGTTAACAAATTTCCATTCCTTTATTCTAACTTTCATTTTACTTAAAAATTTTGAAAAATAATAATAATTAATATTTATTAAATACTTTTTATTTATAAAGAAAGAGGGGACAATAAATGAAAATAATTTTTACTTGGATATCAATCATTACTAGATTTTAAGATAATTATCATCTTTCTCATTATATCAAATTAATGTATATTACAAATCTATATTTATAATAAAAATAATTAAAATGAATGCAGATCTTCTAGCGAGCAAGGTGTGTGTCATCGATAATGGTAAATAAATTATTAACATTATTTAGGTACTGGATTCACAAAGATGGGATGGGCTGGTAATACGGAACCTCAGTATGACATTCCCACTGTAATAGCAGATCATGTTGATAAGGTATCATTCATAATATAATCCTAAAGTAAACAGTTCAGGTCTCTAAGTTGCAGTATGATTAATTAGATTTCTATATTGGAGATGAGGCATAGAATCATGCAAGATCGCATAATATTATAAAATCAATGAAAAGTGGTATTGTTGAGAATTGGGAATTGATGGAGAAGTTTTGGCATAGATCAATATTCGATTATTTAAGAGCTGAGCCAGATGAGACTGTATTTTTACTGACAGAGCCACCTATGGTATTTTATTATTTAGATTTTGTAGAATCATTTGGAGAATAGAGAAAATGTTGCAGAAATATTTTTTGAAACATTCAATGCTAGGGGATTACATAAAGCAGCCTAAGCAGTTCTTTCATTATATTCTAGTGCTTATGCTCCAATTAATGAGTTTAAAAATAAGCAGGTCTAACAGGATTAGTCTTGGATTCTGGAGATGGTGTGACACATTGTATTCCTGTTGCTGATGGATATGTTATAGGATCTTGTATAAAGCATATTCCATTGGCTGGCAGAAGCATAAATGAATTTATAATGGGAATTCTTAAAGAAAGGGGAGAGCCAATGCCACCTGAAGCACTAACAAAAGCAGCATAAACAATTAAGGAACATTATGGTTATTGTGTTCCTGATGGAGACTTAGTTGCAGAATTTGCTAAATATGATGAGAGAAAGAAGACTGCTGATGGATTCAAGCCATCTAGTAAGTTTAAGCAATATAATGGAAAGAATCCCCTTACTTAAGAAAAGTTTACATGTGATGTTGGTTATGAGAGATTCTTAGGACCTGAAATGTTCTTGGAATTAAGGTAATAGTCATTATTTATAAAAAATAGCCTTAAGCAATTGAAGTGTTCTGAATAGATGAAAGAAGATATGCATAAAAGATTGTAGCCTGAAAAGGAGCGATTAATGTCAAACGGTACATTTCATTATTTCTAAAAAGTATTCTAGATTGAGAAATCGAAAAGAATCAAAGAATTCAGAAGCAGGAGTGCATACGATAATGCTTACTTTAAATTTTGCCTCTAAATAAAAAATCAAGAAAAAATTTATATAACTTAATGATTTGATCATAGCGATTTATAATAATTTTCCATATCCTCAAAACTCCCAAATAACCTTGCTGAGAACGTTCTTTACAATTTAGCCTTGAATGCATTCTAAGCTATCCTAAAGTCCAATATCGTCGTCTTAGGATTTGTCTTCATTTGATTCACCTAAATATTGAACAAGTCAATTAGGAGCATCTAATGTAGCCTCTGCCAAAAATAATCTTCCTTAACTAATAAGTGACAAAATCCTTTCAATCCCACCCTATTTGCTACTTCCTACTAAAATAATATAGGATACATTACTGTCTCTAAGGTCTAGTGAGTCCAATAGATGAAAATATTTCTTCAAATGGTAAGTTATATTGATTGATGACACAGCAAAATAGAATTCATGTTGGGGATTGCACATCTCTGGCACAAATTATCTATTTTCTTGAACAAATCCAATTATATCGTCTAAAGATTATATTCCACCTCCTCTAAAATCAGTAGTTGGATCTTACTAAAATCCGAATTCAGTCCATTTAGGATTTTAATTTATTGACATTCGGTTTCTATCTGCAAATACCTTAAAAGAATTATTTGAATTTTAAAATACAAAATTCCCTTAACTCGCTTAACACAATTAGGATCATTTGCATCATATAGAGGAAATAAATCTACTCTCAATTCCCACCATTATTATATTCATGCCAAGATAAGTCATAAGTTTAATCATAACATTATGAAAATAAAAGTTCGTTCAATGGTTTATTTTCTTAATGAATAATGGGTTCCCTTTACAATTCAGCTTCAGACCATGGACATTCTTTTTTCTATTTTTTCATATTCAAAACCATCTGGTCATTTTAATTCATTTATTTTTAATTATATAAATCATAGCTATATTAGTTTCTCAAATAGGTTGTCTACAGTCCCGTGCATTTAAACAAATTTTATAAGCCCATAAAATAATTTTTCTTCCTTGTAATTCTACTCAAAAAGGAGCTTATCAACCCAAAACTAATCATAATGTTTTTTATGGCTCCAAATTCTTAACTTCCTATTTACCATCATATAATGCTTTCATGAATATAACAACGTAAGATGCCAAATTTGTTTTCTTACTGCATAAGCAACTGTGAATAATTTAGGATTCTCAATATTTATGCCACTTCTTCTTATACTTCCCTTATTGCACATTCTTCAAATTCTTCATAACCTTCAACATGGACACTTGGAAGTGCTAATAAGCCATTATCCTTAACATAAAAATATTTATAAACCTTTCGATAGCTCATTAGAATGCTATCACCTTTAAGAATAAATCCAAGCCCTACTTTTGGTCTTAATTACATTAAATTTTATAAAATAATATTATTTATTATGAGTAATATACTAGAAAAGGCTCTATAATTTAGAAATTGATCAGTTATGAAATAAAGATGATACAAATGTTAAAATTGTTCAGATAAATATATCATTTTGATGGCTAAACTTAATGGATTTATATTTGGTAGGAATCTGCTGGTTGCAAAACTTAGGTGGCAAATATGTTGAATATTTGTTCTATTGATGCCTACTTGATAGAATATTAAGATATTCTCAATGATTATTTCTATGATAAATTATGATATAATACATGTTGTTGAAATAATGCAAATAGATTTCCAACTGTTATATTGCTGAGTTCAGATAACATTTAGATATTCTCTAACAACCTTAAATGCTTCCTTATCTTTATTTTTAAGATGAGTTTTTAAGTTCTCTTATGATTTTAACATTTTCTATATATAATTTTCTGCATATTTCTCTTAGACCTTATTTAATTTTTCCTTATTTTGTTTTCTAACTTATGAGTTAAACTTTGTATTATTTAACTCTACTAATCTATAGTATCTTTCTATTTCTCATTTAGATATGTCAAATCATTTAAGGTAGATGTAATGTATGTAAGGAATCTGATAGTATTGGTTCATTATAAATGTTTGTGCATTCATGGAGAGGAGGGTTTTATTTATTAGGATAAGAAATGACCTATACAAGAGGATCAACTTATATATTATAATATTTCCATATGTCTGGTGAGGCCCTGCTATAAGCTCGTCTTTAGGGGATGAATAGTGAGAAAGTTAAACATCATGAATTAGCAGTTAAAATTATATAAATAATTAAAAAATTTAAAGTTTGAATGATGGATTACGACGAACTCTATAAAATATTACCAAAAGAACCAAAACGATGGAATCAACAAGATGTCTTTTTATGGTTGAAACATATCGGATATTCACAATTAGATAGAAACTTTTGTATTTTGCATAATTAAAATTTAGAAAATGACGCAGTTGATGGATCATGTTTAGAAACATTAGTTGAAAAAGATTTGATTGACATGGGAATACAATCATCATTACAGAGAAAGAAATTATTGTAATGTATAATATTTGTTTTTACAATTAGGGATTCAAATTGGATTCAAAGAATACGTTGAATATTATTTAAAAAAGAAATCTGAAATAGAAAATTATAACATTTTAATTGAACAATTAAAAAATTTAAATATAGAACAGATGAAAGAGGATTAATTAGTGAAATAAGAATAACAAATATAAGTAAGATAATTTATTCCATAATAAAAACCCCAATAACAAGTTAATATTTAACTATAAAAAAGATTTATCTATAGTTTACTTATAATTTAATATAGGATCCTAATCCTTAATTAATATGAAGTCATTCAAAAAATATTTTAAAAACGCATGGCTTTATCCAAAAGCAGTTACAAAGGGAGAATTAGATAACATCTGCAAGTTTTGTGAACTTGAATTAAACATCTCCGAATACTAACTGCAAAACAATCAAAATATATAAAGTCTTTATAATTAAAATATTATATCTGGGTAGGTATTTGAAGTTATTTATGATTTATAAAATGCTAATAGTGCTTATTACGCAATTAATTTTTTATGTAAACTTAAATTATTTAGTTTAAAAAATAAACAATAAGATATCTTACTAATGCGGAGAGGAACATTACTTATAGCATTTTTACGATTGGAATAAAATTGGTCTTTTATTGGAAGATCATTATTTTATTCTGGATAATTCTAACCATTAATAAATGTTTTATAAAAAGATATCTAAACATAATAAGCTCTTGAGTATTATAAAGAAACTTATCAAGGAATAAGAATACTTATTAATTAAGCTTAAGCTTAAGGTGAATTTAAAAAAATAGATATAAGGAAAGAAATAATAATAACGTATTGAATAATGATATAATTATAAATAAAAATACTATATAATTGTAAGTTTATTTCCATTATTAAAAAGTTTGTATCAAATTTTGGATTTTTTTCTTCGAATCCATCAAACTTTCTTATTTATTTTTCATTTTAGTGGTGTAAAAATATAAAACTTCGTTAATTATTACTTCTTATATAAAAGATCCATACTATTTCACATATTTAATCTGCCCTTAGCCCATTTTTGTAATTTATGTTTCACTGAAAGATTGAAGAGTTTCCATGTGTTAAACTAGATTTTTACATATATATTCCATGAAGTATGCGTACTTTAAAGATTAGCCTCAAAATGGAATGGTCCGATAATCGTATTTAATTATTGTGAATGTCCATTTTGTAAGGCATGGATAGGCACAAAAAGAACACTAAGATTCCGAATAATTGGATATTCAGATGTGGAAAGGACTCTTTAAAATTGACTACTTATCGTGATCTGATGTAAAAGATTTAATTTCTTTTATATTTGTAATCCACTTCTATTTATAAGCTGCTTCATTATCTCTTTTGCATCTTAGTTATTAGTGCCCTTCAGTGCAGCCAACTCTTAGACGTATTTAAAATTTGATCAACTTATAGCTTAATAAGTTACTATAAAATTAATTCTTAATCTTAAGCTATAATTGGCCTCAACTAGATTTTCAATCAGCTATTAAGGCATTTTAGTGAGATAAATCGTTATATCAAGTATATAATCATACAGTTTAAATTATTTTACTAAATTCACCATTTCAAATACATGATTTTATTTTTCTAAATAATATCTTTATTTACCAAATTCGATTAAAATTCTGCGAAAAGTTTAATTATTCTGAGTGGAACATCTGATCCTCTCTTTTGATAACTTTCATTCATCTATAAACTCTATAATTTTCAATTATTAATTAACCAAAATTTTTATTAAATATATGTCTTTTAATTCTGAGACCTGGAATATCTAATTTTTCTATCTCGATCCTCTTCATTAATGATTCTAACCATTTTTGAGTTGATTGATAACTAATCTAAGTAATTAGCTTATACTCCATACCCAGACATTACAATATTAAATCCTAAAGATTAGTAAATGAAAGTTAAATAAGCTGAACCCTCATTTATATTTCTAACATCCTTTCTGCATTTTCTAAATTGATGCCAATCCACATGAAGCCTTTAGTGTTTCTTCCAATATTTCTTGTTTTGGTGGATTTACATACTTTTAAAATAATTTAACAAGAAAATCAATATTGATAAAATTCTTGATTTCTTCATTTTTATATACCATATTTGTTATTAGTAATGCTATTGCTCTATCAAATTTTCATCATCATAAGTATTCTCTATTAATATATTCGATATAATGGAGTCTAAAAAATTCTCTGTGAGCTTTCTGGATTCTTAAAAACTAAAGATGCCAAAGTATTAACTCCGACTCAACTTCCTTATTCTCCTTGATCTATTGTATAATCTTATCAAGTATGCCAAGATCAGTAATCCTTTTTTAATAAGCTTCAGACTTCAACATAATTTAAATAATCTTCTAGCATTAAATAACCTATAAATATCTTTATGCTCCATTACCATCACCCAACTTATAAACAATCATCTCCAATCTGTATAAAATAAGCTCTGGATCATTACTATATTTCTCAATCAGTGATAATATTTAATTAGGAGCATCAGACTAACCTGCTGTTTCCAAAACCTACTTAGCTAACTATTAATTTTGCTATTCTATATTATTTAATGTTGCCTCAGATAGTTGAGAATTAGGAAGGAGCACTTTATTTGCAATATATTGATCTGATGTTATTTTGCTGGCAATATTCCAAGCTTCTTCTAATCAACCTCAAACAATTAAGATAATATCCCTCTTCAGACATTTCAGAATTTGTGATGATTTCCTATACCTTTCTCTAAGACTGTCATTTATTGTTTGTTCTCAATTCTTATTCTAATTTTGCTTTATATTTTTTCTCTATTATTTCTACTTCAAGAGGATATAAGTCAGAATAGTGGGAAACTAATTTATCAACGCCTAGACTAATAAAATTTTCTATATTTTCTTCTATTTGTGAAGGTAATAACTTTAAATACTACAATACATATTGTTTTTATTCTAAACTTGTTAGTATTAGCATGATGTTTATAGGAAATACTCCATTTTCTAAATTTATGAGTATTTCATATCCTTATGAACTCTTCATTTAACTTGTTATCATTTATTATAAGATAAGCTATAGATCCTACGCTTTTCTTAAATAAGAATCTTTTATTAACCTTCGATAAACTGATTATCAAATACAAGTTTTCTTATACTTCTTCCTCAATTTCTTCCTATTTAATTAAGTAAGTTGTTTCTTTAATTAATTTTGATATAAAAAATTAATTAGTAAACTGATCAGATTAACTTCAACATGAAATTTATTTCAATATTCTTATCAATTCTCTATCTCCTTCATACTCCTCAATTTATTCCAAAATTAAAACAACAATAATTAGTTTTAACTACATAGAATTGATGTATTTAGAAATCCAGAGAACTGTATTTCGAGTGTGTCTCTAACAATCCATCAATTATATGGCTTTTCAATTCTATTCACCTTAGCCTAATATAAAATGTTTATTATGAGACTTATATAACTATGAGGAAGTTCATACTAAAGTAATACTGCATCTAAAAAATTCAACTATTGAATTGTCAATCATAAACAAATCCAGAATTGTAATGGCGCTATGACAATTTCTCCTAATATATATGTCTCTAGTATTTATTTGCATCAATTCGATTCTCTAATTAATGGGATCCAATTCATTGAATGCCAAATAATCATTGTATGAGTTGTGAATATGTATAGCAAAAGTCACCTATACAGGATTAGGATTTTTATTAGAAAATATGAATTTAATTTCTCCATGTTTTTTTTATTTCCAATTTAACTTTCTAAACTTTTTATCAAGTTCCATCATATGTGGCACATCGAATTCTCCAAAGATTCCACTCTTATTAATTATATAATACCCCCCAAATAAAAAGCTTTCCTTGAGTGGTTATTGCTGTATTAACTTATCTTATTGTTGATCCACCCTTTCTGCTTCCAATACCTAGTTACACATATTTATTGATAAAAGTAAGGTGTGATCTTAACCGCATTTTATTGAAAATTCAATTTTGTTGGCGTTGACTTATTATAAAAATTATTTTCAAAAAATACTGTTTTAATTAGGTTCAGACCCAAGTATCCACTATTATTTGATCCGAGGATGAATGCTCCAAGATTATTTGATAAAAATGCTAAATAAAATCTCCACATGAGACTTTTATTATTTTATCTATAGTATTTATGATTCTTTAACCGTTCAGATCAATTGCTAAACCCGTACCCTTTGCAAATAGTTCTTTATCTCAAAAGCATACACTGTATTTGTGTGCTGCTTTAACTTTTTAAAATCCTGATTTGAATAATTAGGGTTGTGAAATGCAATATCTAAATCTAAACCCAATTATTCGTACTCATAATTTCCCATAGTGTAGATGGAGTTATTTATAACCAAACAAGAATGAGCGAAGCCAGATGCTACATTTTGAATTACATTTTTATATGAACAGCTTTTTGGAACATTAATTTTTTATCCTATATATGAGTCACCTAAACCTAATTATCCAAATATCGAACCTAATTTTTTAAAAATAAAGAATTATACTTCCCCAGACATATAATTCTAAAAATACTAATATTTATTACCTGTAAATTACGCCATCAAAATTAAAATATTTATAAATAATATATATATCACGGTGCAATTCTAAATTGGGACATCATAAGGGGGTGTTGGACTGAATAGTTTCTCATGCTTGGGGAATATGGATAAGTAGGAGTTCTTTTATATAATTTCTAATTACCTTGGGTGATATCTTTCAAAGTGGCCTTATCGTAAATATTCTTAAGGTCTTGTTAGATCATTAGCACTTCTAATGTAGTCTGGTCTATGGAAGTCTTGTGAAGTTCTTATGAAATCTTGTGATGATCTCATAAAATCGTTTGAAGTTTTCATTGCTAAATCTTTCGTGCTTTAAGCAGGATGAACAGGTTGATAAAATCGCTCAGAAGATTTTTCCATATACAATGGTTTTTATTGGTAGTTAGTTTATCTAATGCAGATGATGGTCAAGCAAATAGTTTACTTTCGAGTGCTTTAGGTTATCTCATGAATCCATGATTTGGATTAATAATTAGTCTTTCTCATTAAACTTTCTGAAATGCCTAATTCAGAGTAATTTGATATTTTTGCATCATATATGCAATAAGCAGAGTTGCACTCCTTTAGACTCCAGCGTGGCAGTGGACGAGCACATTCGTTTTCTTTCTATTCATATCAATAAACTCGAATGCTTCATCGAAATGTTTGCTTAAATTAACACAATCAGCATCATCTGCCCTATTTGAACTATTGATTGATATCAAATATTACTTTATGTGCGATATGCTGGCCATATGTAAAATCTTTTGTGCTCATAACCGACAATATGGCTCCGATATCATAATTACCCAAAAGAGTGCCATTTCCAGTACTTTCTAAGATAGACGCCCCCAATACCCTTCTAGGGGGCTATTATACAATTCATGGGCTCTGAATACGTATATGTATTTATAAATAAATAAAAATATATTAAATAAATTAAAATACATTTAAAAATATGATTTATCTTGATAGAGGAGGCACATTTACTGATGTCCTATATAAAGATAAGAATATACATTCAAACTTTTATGTGGTTACTTATTACAAAAGGCTTTAGAGATTTACTATAAATTGCTTAGTAATCTAGACCTAAGATTTTTGACCTCACGCTCAAGAAACCTGAGTCCTCTATAGTTCCGTCTATGAGATAGAGAAGAGAGTCAATTTTGAAGGCTAGATAAAAACATAACTGAGCGAGGATGATGTCAATTAGCATTTAATGAAATAAAAATTTAAGGTATAACTAGTGTAGCAGTATTAAATCTTCACTCAGTTTAAAACAATTAAAATGAAATTAGAACAGTTGAAATAGCTAAGCAGCTAGGATTTTAAAATATTTATATTCCATCAGAAGTTTCAAAATTCATTAAAGCAGTTCCAAGAGGATAGACCACTGTTTTAGAATCTTATGTTAATCCTTTAATTTAAAACTATATTATTAATATAGAGAAGGAAATTTCTAAGTTATCACCAAATGCTGAGGTTTTGTATATGACATCTCATGGGGGTCTGGTTAAAAATATAAAAGCCAGTTAGGCTATTTTAAGTTGTCCAGCTGGTGGCGTATTTGGTTTGGTTAAATCATCTGGAATTCATAAAAGATTAGGTAAAAAAGGTGCTATTTGATTTGATGTGGGAGGAACATCAACTGATGTTTGTTTGTATAATTAATAAGTTGAAATAAATGATGAAAACATAGTCGATAATCTAACTGTTTACAACCCATCATTTGATATCTAAACTGTTGCTGCAGGAGGTGGAAGCTTATTGAAATATGAAAACCCGCCCGTTGGGGAAGAAATGGATTGTCAAGTGTTACTGATGCCAATCTTTATGTCGGAAATATTGATGTTGATTAGTTTCCTGCTATACTAGGGACCTAATAACGATTAGAGGCTTAACTTTTAATTGGTCAAATAAGAGTTTGAAAAATTATCAGATTAATTCGGTATTCCAGCTATAGAGATGGCAAAACGTTTCTTAAAAGTAGCTGATGAGCAAATGTGTAGAGTTATGAGATAAGTAACAACTGGAAGAGGTAGGAAACCAAGTGATGTTATTCGTGTTTGGTGGTGCTGGTTCATAAAATTGTTGCTCCGTTGCCGACTTATTGGATATTGACACTATTTATATCCATATGCATGCTACTATAATTTCAGCTTATGAAATAAACTATTTGCAAGGGGAATAGAGACTAGTCTAGTAGGAATAGAATGAATCTTATTATTAGGAATAAATTTTGCACGGACAGGAATATAATCCAAAGCATAATTATAATTGAATTATAAAGTTAAATTATAATTGTTAATTTTTTCTCAGAAATATTAATATAATTCTTTATATAATTCACTTATTCATTTTGTCTTTAGATTATTCCCTAGGGATCTAGAGCTTTTCCTTTTCTAGCAGGTCTTTTCTACTTGCTCTTGTTTCTTTTTTCTCTACAGTCTCCTTTTAGGTAGCCTTTTCTTAATTCTAATTTGACTTTTCAATTTTATCTTGTTTCTAGATCTTTTCTTCTATTTTATCAGTTTTTTTTTCTACTTCTTTTTTCATATCATTTTTCGATTAGATCTCATTTTTGTCATTAGGCTCATTTTTCACATCCTCTTACTACTTAGCTGGTTCTACTTTAGTAGCATCTTCCTTATCTTACTATCGGGCTTTTTCTACAATCACACGCAATCCTTCTCTGACAGGTTTCTCTGCTTTAGGCTCCTTGTCTATCTTATCCTCTTCGTGTTATTCATCTTAAAGTCTTTTTCTCCCTATTGTCCTATTCACCTTCTCTGTCGCCTGCTCAGGTTTTTTCTTCCTCAATAAGAGAATGTGAGGCTCGGGTTTATAAACCTCATAATGCTACCATCCTAATGAGCCTTAGATACCTAATGATCTCCACTCATCCTCTTTGAGCAATCTCTTGTAAACTATTGACTTGATTCGATTAAAAAGGTCCTAGGTGAGTATTACTTACCTATACTCATATTCAGAGTCCTCGTACTTCTGGGAATACAGAATGTATGACGGAAACCTTGGCATGAAATTTTATTATTTTTTTCAGGCTCCATTTTTCACTCAGTTAAGTAGTAAATTTTAAGTTTAATTTCAAAATATTATATCATTAATCTTCTTATTAATCATTTTCATCTTAAGCCCATAAAGTTAGATTGTCCCTCAATAGCTAATGATATATATAAAATAATACTTGCATGATTAAGGTGCAATCTTTATAATTTTCTTCATTTACATTATCAACTTATGCTATTGCCATTTCAAATGCCTTGAAATAAGTGAGAATATGTACCTCGTTTGCTATTCTTATTGCTTCATCTTTATTTTACATTATTTCGTGATAGAACACACTCATATTCAAATGGAGTCCTAATCTTATTGGAGATGTGTGTGATAAATTAATCCTAGCTAATTGATCTGCATCCTTATAAGCTGAGATTGCTCTCTCCACAGCATCATGATACTCATTATCGAGTAAAAACTCTGCAAGATATCTATTATAATCCCCTTTCATTTTATAATAAAAAACTTTGCTATCCACTTATTTTGAATTGACAAGTAAACTCTTATCTATTAAATTCAGTATTTCCCAACATGATTCCTTTAACTCTGTCTCTATGATGTGTTTATATTTTCGAATATGAGATAATGTATATTGATCTGTTTATTTCCTACTTTCCTTCTACTCGATAGCAGTTAGGACTCTTAATTCAGCTCTCTTATTTCCGACCTTAAGAGTTGAGCATAAAAATCATACCACATTCTTATATGCAGCTGACAACATGCTTCTCTCATCTTTTGATAATTCGGCATCAGCAAAAGTTTTTACAAACTCGACCATTTCACCAAATCTCTCAGTCTATTGAGCGATTCTCGATAAGAAAAGATATTCATCACGACTAAATTTATTATTCATATTATAAATATCATGCATATTTATTTTGGAGTTTCTTCAATAAATCATCCATCTAATTACCGCCTTATTGTTATTCCTTTGATATAGTGTATAAATTAATACTTGTGGTTTATCAACTCCATTTATGACCATTTGTTAGACTTAATCCTCAGCTTTCTTAGCTCTTGCCTTATATGTTTCAACTTCCTCCTTGTACTTATTGACCTTTTATTTTAAAGATTCGCTCTCCTTATTCTAAAATAATAAATTTTTCTCTTACCTGCTATTCTAATTCCCTCAATTTCTTCTCTAATTCTAAATTCTTATTTTATAACTGCTCATAAAGTCCCTTCTAAAATTAGAATCTATCTTCAGACATTTTGAGTTTCTATTGTAAATTGACTGCCTCTTAGTTAGAAGTTCCTGATTTTTTCAACAGCTCAACAGTAGACTTCAATTCTTCAATTTCTTAATTTTTCTAATAATAAAAATAATATAATTACCTTTTGATTTTCAACTTCCAGTGAATTAATTTTAACATCTTTCTCTTTCAGTTTTTACTATAATATTTCCTATAATTTCTAACCCTTATCCTCAAGCACATACTCTTTGATGATAATCTAATAATTTAATATAAAATATACACTGTCTGGTCTTGAAAACATATATATCTATTCTGCAGTAAATATCGCCTTTCCATCTTTTGTTAGATTTTCAATTTCATCCTTTTTAACAATTTTTTTCTCTATCTCTACTGTTATCTAAGGAGGCACCTTAAAGTCTTTTGTGTTATCCTTTATCCATGGATGTTATCTAATTTATTCAGCTGATGGTCTTTGGGTGGGATCTTTATTCAAGATTTTTTGAATAAGGTCCTTTGCTCCTTCAGGGAAGTTGAATGGGTATGAGAATTTAACATTCATGATGTTGTCTTTTGTAGTCTTCTCAACGTATACTTAATTGTTTGTGTTTATTTATGGAGCGAAAGGACTCATGCCTGTTAATAGTTCAAAGAGGAGGACACCTACAGCCCAAATGTCAACATTTTGATCATGAGCTCTTTTTTCTTCAACCATTTCAGGGGCTAAGTAATCGAGAGTTCCGCAAAATGTCTATCTAATCTCGTTGGGTTTCAAAAAATTAGACCAACCGAAATCACATAGTCTAATGTTAATTTAGTCATCTAGAAGAATATTTTCTGGTTTAATATCCCTATGAATGATTTTCTTGGAATGTAGATTCTCTAGAGCCAGAGTAAGTTAGAGAATGAATTTGGCTGCTAGCTTTTCGTTGAATCTTTTTTAAGGTTACTTCCATAGGACAGCATATAATTATCCCTAAAAATTTTAATTTTTATAATACTCCACTTGCAAATTCAAGCACTAAATAAATATTTACGTCATCCTCAAAATGGTTGTAGAGTTTAAGGATATATGGGTGATTGAGGGAATACATTATTTTAACCTCATTATTCATTTATTCGACCATATTTGATTGTTTGAGCATCTTCTTCTCAACTATCTTGATTGCATAAGTTATGTTAGTCTTTTTGTGAGTAACTCTCTTGACTTATCCAAAAGCACCTAGAGAGAGAAATAATATTATTTACCTTGACCCAACAGTTTAACTTCTTCGAAATCCTCTTTCTTGGACTCAGGTTCCCATCCTGCTTGAACTGTAGGAGAGAGGAAGAGCATTCTATCTCTGACCTTATTCAAAATAGGTGCTTATTATGCCATTATTTTTTATTATATAATAATTGTATTTTATTCTCATCCCTCTAAATAATATTAGAGAATATTTCAAAGAATTTCCCCATTTCTTATGGAATAAGATTATAAATAAATAAATAATGAATTCAAATGTTTAAAAAATTAAATAAGGGTGGTTCTTGAAATTCATTAGATATAAATTTAGTTAAAGATTATGCTTAGAACAGGATGTTAAGCTTTCAAATATTAAATACATTTTCTAAATTGTCGGATAATTATAATAATTGAGTATGTTAGTGATCCTTTATTGTAATTATTTTAATTAAGACTTGAAGGAAGTTAACATAATCTACTATTTTTCTAAAATTATTAGACCTTATACCTTTATGAATAATCTTGAATTTATGTATATAATACCTTTTAGCTTTGAAATTATTTTTCACTTTTATTTTATTCTCTCCTACATATTTTATGATAAGAAAGCAAATACTACAACGTTAAGCTAATGGATTATGCAGAAAGTATATATATTTTACAGTATATTTTTTTTCATCCTCTACATACCATTCTTGGAGTTTAGTTTATATTTAAGTGAATAGGTAGGAAACCTAGTTTTAGAGATAATAACATTTTTGCTAATTATTTTGAGAATAGTTTTTGAAGAATTTGTACGAATGGAATCAGTTAGTATTGAATTAAAGAATTTTAATGTTCTGATGACAGACTAATCTAACTTAATTAATCATATATCAGCACTCATTTTGGTTATTTTGAACACAAGCAGTCTGAATATAAGCGATTATAATGAATTGTATTCGATGTGTTCAGTATTGATTATTAATTCTTTGATATAGATATTTGCTAGTCTATATAGCCACAATAATGTTTATCAAAATTTAGTGATTACATGCATGACTTAATCATTTGCATTAACATTTAGCTCTACTTTATTAATAATGTGTCTAAATAAATAAGAATTAACAGATATAACAACAACCATAATTGTTATAATTTATGTTCCTTTAAACTATCTTATTTGTAATCAACTTTATAAGCTGCATCTTACTACTATGATGCCTAATTAGTAAATAGAGACTTCAGATAAGATCTAATATAGGATCGCAAACGCTCTTGTTCTCCTTGATAAATAGGAGAGATATCTAAGTGATTTAGATCTTATAATAAGAACACTTTTAAATCAAGAGCATATGAGGACGTGTAACAATAGTAAATGTGTTTGCCAATCAGATGCAAATCCTATGAGAATAACTGAATTATTTTTAATGGACGAAATATACAATTTTAATTAATCCATTGATCAAATAAAAAATTCTTAGGATAAATTTCAATTTTATATCCATCAAATAACTTTGATCAATAGATTGGGAATGACGACAAAAGCATTCCAATAATCAAACATTATAATGTATCAAGATAGTTCCATGAGTTCATTACATCATTAAGTTTACTAGACATAAACGAGAAGAGAAAACTCATAAGATCAGAGATCTTCAAGCAAGGATAAATCTAGAATGTCTCGTGTTTCATTGCAATAAATTAAACTATCAAAATTAAATATAGTTTAGTAGTCTAAAATGCTTATAGTCTAAGAATAGATTAGAAAATAAATCAGCAAAGAGTTCTACAAAAAGAATTAGGGACTCTCAGATTCTTTGGAACATGCTGTTAAGCTGTTCCTATAATCTGAGGAACAAAATAGAAAAATAAAGAAGAATGTGTTAAGGATGCTCAATAGCAAAAGGGAATACCTATAGAATTTATTAAAAATCAATAATGCAAGCATATTTTTCAATAAATCTAAATCCATAGCTGTTGAGTTATAGAAGCTAGAGAATTAACTTCTTGATTAATATAAGAAATTTCCCAGTTAGAAAATGTAAGCTTTAAATGCATTTTATTAGGCTGAAATCAATAATAATTATTATCTTGCATTCAAGATTGCTAATATAGCATCGATTAGCGATGAAAAATTGCTCAAGATGCATTCACAAACAACATTTGACCTATTTAGTAATAGGATTGATTATTTTATAGTTGCGTTTGAATAGCAGAATAAGTAATTAGCAATAAAATAGAAATCGAATCTTGCTCATGAGTTTTTCTAAATGGATGCCAGCTTATTTAAATAAATTGTTCATCTTGATTCACTATTACCTCATTCATTTGATCACACTCATCAAATACTATTAAATAACTTCTTACAAACTGGAAGATCTAAGTATTTTAGACAAATTGATATGAATTTTTGTAGAGTAGGGCAGAATTATGTGAAGGCAATAAACTTTTTCTATGATATGGATATACAGAATTTAGAAGACTTCCAGTTTGTGTGTTTTTTCTAAAATTTAGAAACTTAAAATGCATTCATGTTTGTTAATAGAATAAATAGAATTGTAGGAATCACAAAAAATCTATAATCTAAATTAGGGTATGATAGAAGCCATATAGATGAATTCAATTCACTTATCTATAAATAAAATACATAGAGAATATTTCCATACTTATAAAAATATATAGAGAATTATTTGTAAGAGCAATTCTTTGAAAGGGAGGATTTAAAAAGTCTACATATAGATATTTATGGTTAATAATTGAAACTGCCTAAATAGGAATATCTATATGATGCAAAGAACGTGTGGGATCACAATGATTGTCTGCAAACATTTACAGTTGATATCTTGTTGCACCTAAGGGTATTCGATAAGGATGATAGATATTATATAATAGAAATTAAAGATGTTAAGCAAGTTAATGGTACTTCCATAACTCATGATGTAGATATTGAATTTACCCAAAATAACATTTATACTATTGAAATGTCAGAGGAAGCCAAAGTATAGCCTCCTAAAGGGATTGAAAATGTTTATTTAGACCTAAATTCAAATAATAGAGATTAGAGCTTAGATGAGTTTGGAATCCAACTTAAATTACATAATCCTGAGTCATCATTTCGCCATATAGTGACTATTAGATCGCCAAAAATGGAAAATAATCTAATTTCGCCTATTGATAATAGCAAAGTAGATATAACAAACAATAAATCGATATCATAAAGATATTTTGTTAGTGCAAGGTAAAAGTCTGAGAGTAGTATGACAGAATAGGAAAAATCAGAACAAAATCCAGTAAACTAAATAGATAAACTGTAATATGATGACATTGATGAGGAGTTATAGGAAAATATTAGATTATAAATGTAAATGCAGTAGAATGATGCAAAGATAGTTCATATTGATGATATAGGATCATAAGTTAGCAGTATAGCAGGAATTAGAACAAGTAGATTTTATAAGAAGTATGAATTCATCGAGAAGATTCTAAGTTCTAAAAAGTTTTCCAAAAATTTTGATTTAATGCTAGCATTCATATACTTGTTAGTATTACTAACTCTAATATAAGCATTATTATACATATTGAATTCTGAACAAGATTTAGGGAGGTTTCTCTAAGAATTAGATATGATTTAATTAAGATCAAACATAATTGGTCCTACAGATAAGTTTATTGTGTGTCTCAATATATTAACTTATTATGTGGTTAACGCTGTGTTCTATTAGTATTATAATTACACAACTGCATTGGGGTATATGCAATACGCATAAAGAGATTTAGAGTTAATATATACCAATTTAAAGGAGAACTTTAATGATTAAATCACTAATCCATATCTTTTGCCATTTTTCCAGGATTAATATATAATAGTATACTAATCTAGCTACCCAAATATCTCAACTAGGAATATTAGTCTAACAGAGTCATTGTATCTGTACTTAGAATCCAATTACAATTAGAAAAAAATAGACTTCTCAAATATAATTACTCTGGATACTACATAATCCTTCCTCGTATACACCTATTTGAATTATTAGATTTTCAATGAAAAGTTTAAATAAGTCAACTCAGCTATGCTAGACTATTCTGTTGAGAGATCAAAGACAGTAAAAACTAAATGGAATTATATTTTAATTCCTTGCTTAATTATATCTGGGTTACTATTAGTATGTTCATTTATTTTTTACTATTTTTATCTAAAACAATACAAAAAGCTCATGCAGTTCTTCTTAATGATAGATACAGTTTGGCTTAATAGAGATATCGATAGATATAGGGGAATAACATAATTGGTCTAAAAAGATTAGGATGTAATGTTTAAATATACATTTGATCTAGATCTTAAGGAGAAATTTATGATGTCAGAGGATTTGAGAAAGGAAAAGATTGCAATGAAACAAAGAAACTCCACAAACAAATAGAAAACCTAAATCAGTCAACTTCTGCTTAATTTACCTTTAATAAATAGTATAATAGTGTTTTTAGTCTTAATTACTATCACTTTTATAACTATGTTTTTATCAAACCAGTTAGGTTAAAACTATTTTTAGAAATATCCAGATACTACCAAATTTTTCAATGAGCTTTCAGATTTAGGAATAGCGATTAGTGGGATTTTTTCAATGAGACAGTTAACTTACCAAATTAACTTTAATTAATATAGACTATTCTTCTACTTTCCAGATCCAAGCAATTCAACCTACTTTTTAAATGTGTTTTTCTAAAATATTGATATATTGGATGAATTTCTGTCATCTGTCACATCATTTGATTCGTAATAATATAATATAAAATAGTTCTAAATATTTAACTTCCTAGAATTTTGCCAGATCCTTATAGGACTTGATGCAATCCGATGTGTGTTAATTTATTCTCTAAGAAAAGGAGTTAGCATAACCTCATTGTGATAGAGTATATGGAGGAGTGTTGAGAAGAGGATTCCAGCCAGCATATACTTCAATAAGAGATGCCTTACTGAATGAGTATTAAACTGGCAAATTCCTGAATTAAGTATATCTCCCAGATTAAGAAATGGAAGCGGGATTGATTGGTGCTGATGTAATTAACAATTTAAGACTTTAATTTGAAATTGAATTAATCAATTAAACAAATGATCTTGTTTATAGGATTTAGGTATTAAAATCTTAAAATTATTAGATCATAAGCGTTGTATATATGGTATATTGCCTATTTCTGGTTACTTTAACATCCACAGTAATAAGGAATTATTATATTTGGGAGTTTAATATTGTTAAAAGATTCCTATTATTACTTCCTTAAGCATCTCTCTTACTTGATAGTTAAATAGAACGATAACTAAGATAAATTATAGTGCTTGATAATATGATTTGAATGAAATAAAATTTTAATTATTAATTTTTTTTAATTGAATGCTCGAAGTCTCTTCTACAGAAATCACATTTGATAATATCGATGGAAATATGAAACCCTTTAAATTAGATATAAGGAACACAACTTCCTATTTCATAGGGTATAAAGTAAAAAATATAATAATATTAAGATAAAATCAACAAAGCCAGATATATTTTCTGTGAAGCCCATAAAAGGAATATTGTCGGGATAATAAAAATAAGTTGTTGAGTTCTCAATATTGCCTGAATATTAGGTATCATAAATGTGTTGATTTAGCTAGCTGATGCAAAATAGTATGTTGATGCCAAATTTCAAATATAGGTCATAAAAGTTTAAGAAAATCTATCAGTATTTTTATACACTAATAGTTAAATGAACTAGATTTCAAATTTAAAACAGAAACAAAATAAGACTCAATTAAATTGTTGACAAGTGTCTATAAATAAGAAAATGGGAAGAAAGTTTTAATATAAAATGATAAAATGACCAGTTCTATATATAGGAATATTGTATATTAGATAATAAATAAAGGATAAACCGAAAACTGATGTAAAGCAAAATCCTGAATAGGAGATGGTGCAGAAAATTTTATAGCAAGACAAAGAAATTACACAATTGAAAATATAAAGGGAACAAATTTTTAATAAAACTTAACAGCCTAAATCGAGTTAATCAAGTATCTATTATTTCAAATTAGAAATATCATTTATCTTGAAACCTATAGTGGTTGGAGTTATTTTATCTGTAATATATGAATATTATTAAAAATGAATTAATTTATTTCTTATTTCCTCATTATACTCATGATGTAAATATATCAAGTATTATAAGATCAGGGATCACAGTACTACGGAATTTAGAATGGATTGATAATAAATAAGAAAGGGAGCAAAATATTTTGATAGGAGTCACTATGATAATTGTGCCACTCATGTAATATAGTACTAAAATAGATTGTTATTTTTTCCAACAATTCAAAAATTCTATCTCTAGGTATATGGGAATAAGCAAATTGTTGATGAGTCGATACTTGATGATTTTTAATATAGATAATCACATAATAAGAAAAATGTGAAATAGCCATAACAAATCGTTAAACAAAAGAAAATGAAGAAAAAGAGCAAAGAATAAACGCAAAATAAATTATAAGACATTCAAATAAACGAAATAAAAATAATTAGTGATCTAACTCTAGATAATCTCATCACAAACAGTGATAATTAACTTCAAATACAAGAAATTTCAATTCAAGAATAAGAGGGCAATTAGTTGACTAATTTCTAAGAAGAATAATAACAATTTAATTAAGAAATTGAAGTAAAATAGGAGGACAAATGCAAATAAAAATAGGAAGATAAATAGGAAGATAAATAGGAAGATAAATGGTAAGAATAAATTTAACCCATCAAATAATCATCTGAGAAATAAGATGACATAAAACCTTACTAGAATAGATAGTATGATTTATAAGACTTCATCAATGTTATCGATCATATTCCAAGAATTTGTTAACAAAACTATGAATATATAACATTTAATATTCGTTAAAGTATACAATTTTATTAATAAGAATACTAGAAAGAAGAAGCATATTATTTGAAACAAATTTATCTGTAGATAATATATAACTTTATATTCGAGAAGTTTTGAAATTAGGGGATAAGTAATAAAGTTTAATAGATTATTACATGAAGGAGATATTTCTTTAGAATGGTTGTTCATAAAGTGAATACATGGAATCACTCATTAAACTACAATAAAATTCGGATGAATATGATGAATTTTAATAGCATATTTACTATATTAAGGGATAGATTGAAACAAATTTCACAATGGAAAGGTCATTGTTATTTAGGGAAGTTTTATAGATTTACAGATTCTAAATATAATTAATTAAAGATGGAAACCCAATCTTATAAAAAGTAGTGCATTATTTATAATCTGATTAATAATATGAATATTTAAGAGATCCTATAATAAAAACAGTCTTATAGGATTTAGTGTGGAAGGAAATGAGTTTTGAGCAAGAATAGATATTAAAGGTATTAGGTAATTTATTTTTATGACATTTTAGATGCTTATTCTGGGAACATATAATTAACCAACCTATAATATGAATTAGATTAATTATTATGAATATCACAAATTAGGTTTCTTTAAATCAAATCCAATATGGTCATTCATACCAATATGAAACTTCCTCTATTGTTCCGTCTTCTCTTAATGTTCGATTTGGTCTCTCACTTCAATCATATTTTAGAAATTTTCCATTCCACTCTAAAATATTTTGTTGGCTTTAGCAAAGCAATATTCAAATGTTGATATAAAAATATCCATTTATCTTTGATTAATTATAATTATACTCCTTAGTGTGTTATGGTTATAAGTTCACTCTTAATCTTGCCTAGTTCATTCTGACAATAGGGTATTCAATACCATTACAGTGAATTCCTTCATCTAACATCAATCTTGTGACAAGTCTGCAAATAATTTCATTCCCTACCAATAATGGTAGTATTGGAGATGGGTTTCCTAATATTTTGAAACCTTTCTAATTTAATATTCCTTTCATATAGTGGTAATTTTCTATGACTTGCTTTCTTAATCTCTTTCCAATTCCTCCACTTAATATTCTCAATTAAGCTAAGGCTGTTGCACATTATACAGGATTCACTGAATTAGTGAACATGTAGCCGGAGGAGAAATATTTGAGATAGTCAATAACATCTCTATCATTACAAGCCACCCATCCTACATTTGTTGATAGGCATTTTGATCCTCCAGACATTAAAATGACATTAGAAAAATCTTATAGTCCCTATATTTCAAAAACTCCCTTTCCTAATATTAAAATAATAATATACCATTTTCTCCCATACATCCAAAGTCATGAGCGCAATCAATTAGTAGGAATGCATCATACTTTTTTGTCATTGCCTAAAGTTTCACTAAGTCAACATAATCTGCATCCATACTGAATAAACCTTCTGTGACTACCAAAATGCATGCCTCATGATCAGAATTTCGGATTTCCCTAATTTTATCTTCCATAGCCTCAATATTTAGGTGTTTAGTTCTTGTGACATTCTTAGTAGCAGCAAATGCACCTTCAGAGAGGCAGTTGTGGGCTAACTCGTCCATGACCACATAATCATAAGGTCTTATCAACCCTTTAATTACACCAAATCCTGCCAACCATCCTGCACTATAGAGAATTACATCTTTCATCCCCCAAAAATCTTTCAATTCTTCCTTGAGTTGCATATAGAACTTTGAGGCTCCGAAAGCTAAAGGAGCACCGCACGAATTGACTGAATATTCTTAAGCTGCTTTTGCAGCAGCGTCCTTAAATATACAACAAAAATACCTTAGCGTCTTAATGAGTGCATAAACCTAAATAGTCGGCACTAGCGAAGTTGATTCCATAGAATATATCACCATAATCATCCATGCCATAGCATTCCTAAGCAGGTGGACTCATATTTCTCCTATCATATAATATGAGTCTCTATTGTCTTATTGGTGACATTAAGGCCTGGAATGCCTTTACTCGTTCAAATAGATTCTAATGATAATTTTTTTCCTAATACCTTTCCCTTAACATTTTTGAAGTCATGGTAGTTTAGATTGATGCCATCTGGAGTAAATGTTCGATTGAATTCAGGAACAGGGTTTGTAGTTGGATATCTTTACATAATATTATTAATTAAGATTTAATTTGAATTTTTTTTCCTTAAGAACATCGATTAAATTAATTTCAGTTATTTTTCTTTATATATATTAAAATTAAAACCATAAGAATATATTAACTTAATCAATATTCTAATGACAGTGATCCTCCTGGAGTGATGGACGCTACACAAAAATTGAGGACTCTCATTTTGTTAGTTCTATCCATTATGAATTTGTAGAACAAAACAGAATCCTTATATACAGTAAGGGAGTAGTCTGAATCCTAATAATATAATGACATTATATTTGATTTGCTGAAAGTAATTGTTTAGGCCTTATTGTTGATAGTTGAGTCGGAATTGTGAAATGTAACTAAATGTAATATTCTTATATACATCCATTTGAACAAATCAGATAAGCCCCACATCCCAATTAATTAAAGTTACATTGATAGTTCTTTTATTTTATTACATATTTGGCTGCAGCTCCAATACAAATAATTGATGTAGACTATTATTTATCATAATTACCTATTATATCACATTTAATATCTGAATTTGATTTAGGTAATGTATGCTGGGTTCAATTATAGCAAATTGATGCAAAGAATATGGATTATCTTTTAGCTCTATATTCCTATCTCCTAAGTTTTGCCAATTTGGGGAATCTTTGCTAAAATAATAGGGAAATGAAATAGATATGTTCAATCCTGTGATATTTGTACCTGCTGTATACCTTAAGTTAGTCATGTTCATTGTGAGTTTGGTATAGTCTATCATAAAGCTTTTATATGCGGTTTATTTCTAGATAATTTATCTGTTTATACGCCTAATATTTTTATTATAAAATTCTTTGTATTGGCATTATATTATAACTCTAACTGACTGTTAGGAGGAATACTGAAACCTTGAGTCCCATTAAGACTACTATCTTATTTAAATATGATCTCTATTCTAGTAAATAATATAATTACTTTGGCTTGAGCTGTTCAATGCATATAAACTAAGCACAAAATTAGCGTCGAAACTATTGGCTATTGCTCCTCCCAAGTTCGCCATCCCTATAATTATATTGCCAGGTAAACTATCATTATATGACTAAATAATATAAAAGGATACAGATATATTAAATTTAATGCATGTTGGCTAGGTTGTGTTAACTTGAGTATCAATAAATTATAACTTTGTATCACTTAACGAATTCAAAACTATCGATTTCGGTTCTTTTGTGTACGAAAAATTAGGAGATGTATTTGTTAAATCAAATGTATGATTTACATCGAAAAACCTTGGTTAAGTGTATGCATTAAAGGACGACACATACTGTAAATAGGATGAAAATAGTTTATATTTCTATAACGAACTATCAAACAAGCCAACATTAAAGCAATTTTTAGCAATTGATGTTGATGCCCAACTTTGGTAAAAATCTTATGTGATAGTGCCATAAGCAGAAATTTCAGGGCCATAAAATTGATTTGCTATTTAATACAAACCTAATGAGGGGTATATGAAACTTATTCCATCCAATTAGTGCTGGGATAATAAAGTCAATTGAATCTGATATATATCGCTTAATACAGTAGGGTCGAAAATATTCCAAACAGCAGAACCTGGAATTCGTTTCCCTATATCATTTCTTGCCCAAACAAATCCCTTCTAGTCGTATCTTGGATTTTAAATGTTAGGGTTAGCATTAGATGGCCTCCTTAAGAATCTAGATACATTTTATAATAAGTAGCTATCTTAGCCAATATGAAAACTGAATTCCCCCAAAATCTTCAAATGAGGACATTGATCTTTTAATGAATTCAAAAATTAATATAATTATGTAAGGGTTCCAAGAGCAGGATCAAATAGGTATTCTTTGATGTTGTATAACTCTCTATAATCATTTGCTTTAGTGGGGTTGGTCTTATTATAAAAGTTATATTTGCTTGGTATCCAAATTTGCAAAAGTGTAAGAAAGTCTTAATTTCCATAGTTATTGCAAATAGATGTTGTGTCGAGATCAGCAATTGTACTATTGGTTCCTAAATTTAAAATCTCTTGTCTAATATCGATGCTTCCAGAACTTTGGGGTACATATGAGCATGTAGAAGTTGTGCTAATTAAAGCTTTCGTGATTGTGATTATAAAAGTAAAAATTATAATCATTAATTATTAAAATGTATTTATATATTAATATATATTAAATTTCATCTAAAGAATTGATGATCAAGTGCCTATCTACATGAGAATCTCTTCCTCGGATCCACTTCAAGTAGTTTAGTTAATAGATCCAGCAGCAATGGATCTTAGATCTATTCTGAGAGAGGTTTCGTATTCATGACTTTCTAGATGCTTTATTCTGTTGTAAATTTTTAAGGCCAAACATAATGGGATGGTGTTCTATCTATTTGGAAATAAGGTTATAGAGATCCCTCTACTTTTCTTGCCATCCAACTTGGTATGTATCCACAAGTCTTCTCAATCATAGCAATATGTTCGAATTCATTCTTCCTTGTTTAGAACAACAATTAGCCTTTGATTGATTTATTGATATACCTTTATACATTTCTGCAATAATGCAGCCTATTCCCCACACATCTGATAAGTTATTCCAGTCTCCGCATTCTAGTTGAACTTCTGGTGCTCTATACTGTCTTGTATTGATAATGGAATCGTGGTTCTCGTCATCGTACATGGCTCCTCCAAAATCAATAACAGTTATTCTATTGTCTTCTGGCAAGTACCTTGAATTAGTATTTTATCAATACATATCACCACATCTTTTGATTGTGTGTCTTTTTCTAAAGAGGATGTTTTCGGGTTTCAGGTCAGTGTGTGTTAAATTATTATCATGAATAAATGCGACGATGGTTAAGAGTTATTTAGCTACTTATCTTATTAAGTCTATAGGTAATCCTTTTCTTGGATTTTTTCTCATTAAATCATATAAGCTTGGTCCAAGCTTTTAATTTAATTATTGTATACTAACTCAAAAACCATGCAATAATGATTATGAGCATAGAATGCCTCATTTAATTTTACTACATGTTTTTCTTACTTTTTATTTAAATATTTTAGAATTTCTGTTTCTGATTTAGCACTCTCCGTATGTCCACGTCTTACTATTTTCATCGCATAGCTCTTAGATTTTTTCTCCACTTTTAGAACTCTCCCAAATGTTCCATCAGATATATGCTTCCTTATTAAATAATCTTTGATGTATTCTCCCTTCCTATATTTGTAGAAACCCCCTGAACTTGAACTTGTACTCGAGCTCGAACTCTTCTCAGATGATGATGATGAAGAGTTTCTAATATTTTTTTTTAAATCAAATACTTTCTTCTTCTATTCCTTCTAGATGACATTAAATAGTATAAAAATAAATATTATTTTTTAGATGGGTTGGTTTTCAGATAACAATAGTGATAATGATTTCACTTTTGAGAGCACTGTGTGTGAGTCAGATCCATAGGATAATAGATATCAAATATGCAAGACAACTAAGAAATAAACCTATTATTAAAATGGCGTCAAATAGTAAAAGACTGAAGAATCGACTGACAGGGTTTTGATAGAAGATTAAAGTTCGTAATTCGATGACATAGAGAGTCACTTTGAGAGAATGTTTGGATAGAGAATTTAGAATTTATTCTTTCCCCAATTTCAAACCTTCTAGAATTAGCATTTTTAGAATTAACATTTTTAGAATTTTCAATTCAGGCCCCCAAGATAGAGTTAACAATAGAGTCAATAATAAAGTCAACCAACAAGATAACAATACTAACCAAATAATGAGATATATGAAGCATGATATATATTAATTCAAGTATCTAATTCTTATCCAATTTTATCGTATGGCAAAAATTGAGTTATTACGGCTGTTGTGCTGCACATTATTCCAAATAAAGTGAAAGGAGATAAAATTGAAAAATTCTCCTACATTATTAAGCAAGCCCAAGGCATGATTACACCTCCTATTCTACCCACTGCTATTCCTAATCCCAATCCAGTTGCTCTTAATTTTGTTGGATAAATTTCGGTAGTAAGTTGATAGCTTATTGATTAAAATATTTCGAATACATAAAAATGAAATTCATTGACAGGAGAAGTCTTTAGATTATGCTCCATATTGAAAAATTATCATTTATAAAGTATGAACAAACTGTTGCTAGAATAAAGCCTAAGGTTAGAGAGTTCTTCCTCCCCAATCCTTCAATATCTATAATTAGTGATGCTATAATTGCTCCAACTACATCACTTATACTTGAGTAAACTAATTGCCTTAATTCACTCTATCCTTAATTAAGTTCATTTAAAATTGCAGGCATAAGGGTTAAATTTCCATAATATACAAAACATATACAAAGCCATATTATCCATAGAATTGGTGTTATATATAACAATTTATCCTTAAAAAGGCATTTGAAGGATGCCTTGTATATAAATATATTCTTACATTTTAATTATTTTTGCTTATTCTATTTATTTAATTTGCCCAATTTTTCAATTTAAACTTTTAATCATCCGATAGTAGGGTTCTTTGCATTTTCTCAATTATCATATAACCTTGATGGAATCGCCCCTGTAGAAGTTCAAATCTAGGAGACTCCTAAATAATGCACAAACTCATAATAACAGCGATTAGTCCTGGAAAGCATCCCCAAAAGGTCAAGACTCTCCAATTCCCCTTAGTATTATCATCCAAGATTAGAAAGGCTAAAAATAACCCGTACATTTAGCCTAAAGAAACGCTCAACGTAACCACACTTGTAAGGGATGCTCTCAATGATGTCGGAGTTATTTCTTATAGTGCAGTTATGCAGCAAGGTGCAAAGAATCCTACTGATAATCCCATTAGTCCTCTCATAATTAGTAATTAGTATATGTTATTGCAAAAAATAGTAAGCAGACATATTAATACTGTCATTGAACTAGATAAATTAAATGCAAATTTTCTTCCATATCTATCTGTTATCTGGCCTGAAATTAATGATCCGAACAGGAAGCCAATCTTTGAATAAAATTTAAAATTATTACAAAAACAAAACTTGTTTGTAAGGAGACTAACTCAATTGGTATGTTCCATTCTTCCTATATTATTGGTACCATTAATGTAAATATTGTGACTTATGCTCCTTCCATCACACCCATTGCTACGGCAGTAAAATATACTTTAATTTAATAATAGCCAAATCCCATCTCTGTAAGTAATTTATCAAATGATAAGATATATTCGGATGGGATTGTCATTTCAGAGGTATATTGTTTAACCTCAATTTGTGGAAAATTGTATTCTTCATTGATAGTTGAGTCTCTTGAATCCTCATCCATTTTAAAATGAATAAATAAATAATATAAAATAATCAATTTTAGGTAAATATGGTTTGTCTAGTTTATTGATTTATGTAATTGCGAGATGAAAAGATGGAATGCTTAGTTTCTGTTTTCAGCAGATCCTATTTTGTGTCATTTATAGTAAATGTTACAAATTTCCTAACCTTAAATCTTGCAATCGATTGTTTACTTGATGGCGATTTAATGAATGCTTGACTTTAAATTTGTTACTTATTAAGATAGGAGGCTATTTTGTTTAGCATTCTCCTAATAATTGCATACTCTTAGACCAAAAAGTCAGCTTATTGTTTTAAATTGAAAATCAATTAGATGAGAATTAAAAATATACATAATCCCATGAAGGCCCATCCTATATTAATTTGATCGTCATAATTGAAATTTTATGTGTATAATACCAAAATAAATTCTATTAACCAAATTAATATTAATGAAGTTAGATTTTTATAATATTCCAATTAATCTTCAAAAGGCCTGATTCTTATAGTATATAAAATTAATAGCATATTTAGTATGGTTATTATTAGGATTTAGATAGATGAATTATCATACAATAAGACCAAGAACATAATGTAAAGTGCTTTTTTGCTAATATTTAATAGATTATAGAATTATTTCTGGTTTAACATTCCTAAACCTTCATATAATGACCCCATATGATTTGAGGTTGACTTCAGAGTTAAGTAGTATGGTTTATTGAGTTGTTTGTATCCTATGTATATTAGGTATATTTCAGCAAATAATGCAAATATACTTAATATACTGCTGAATAACAAAATAGGCTAGTAATTGAAACTTTTAATCTATAAAAATATTGAAATGTTAAAATTAAATGTAAGTATGATAGCTATTCTTATAACAGTTGACGGATATTAAATGAAAAATTTATACAAAGAAATCTCAGAAGTCCTAATTATCTTAAATAGAAAATAATTGAATAAACTATATTCCTTGTCATCTAAGTGATCTTGAGTTATTTATTTAGCTGATTTTTTCATTGTTTCATAAGTGATATAAGTCAAAAAGTAGGTCACAATGATTCCTAATAGAATGATCCAAAATGATATTGAATTTATTACAAATGCTGATGAAAATTATTCCTAAAATTTGAAATCAGGTAATGGGATATGTTCTGTGTCAAAATCAAAAAACTCCTATAATTGGGTGAGGTATGCGAATTTGAATACCTACAAATACTTTTCAACATTATAAGGGTATTCTATATTGATGAAATATAAATAAGATAGCTCTTATAAAAAATCTAGAGTATTGTAGAATATATTCAGGCCTCCAAACAAAAAACTTGCCATTGCTAAACCTAAAATCACATAGAGTAAGTATAATGTTAAATTAATTAAAATATTGGTTAAGTCTACAATCCAGTCAGATATCTTAATATATTTTGTTATTTAGATAGTTTTATTGGAATTTTAAAAGGAATTCCCATCTTTATCATAAATGAGGTTAGGAAGAATATATACATTAAAGGTTGCTTAATCAGCAGACTCTAGAAGGTTGATAATAATTTGTCCCTCTAAATGACTTTTTGATGAGCTATCGGTTACAGATAGATTATTGTAAGCTCCATAGACAGTCATAACTGCATAATCTAACATTGGAGACTTTATTATAAGACTGTCATCAGAATATATTCTAATATTTCTGATAGGGTCGTAGGTTTTATCAAATTTACTCTCTTCTAAATAGAAAGATGGATAAGATTTGGTTGTACAAGTATTGAAACATGAGTATCCTTACTCTATTGTACATTTGCTTGAACATCCATCTCCGTTATTAGTGTTTAAATCATCACATTCTTCATTTCCTGCCTTTATTCCATCTCCACAAACTGTAACACATTAATTTCCATTCACTATCCATCCTTCTTATTCGAGGCATTTCTAGCAGTTTGGCAAGGCACACACTTGGCAATCATCAGCTTTAGTTTTACAAGTTATGCAGTTCTAATCGCATTATTAACAAGTTCCATCTTTCTCGAGGAAATAACCATCTTTACATTTCACACACTTATTAGCGTAACAACTAATGCACAATTCTGTAAGGCAGATACTTCCTATCAAATAACAATTATTGCAGTTGTCTCTAGGATCTAAATTTCCGTCATCACACTCCTCGTTCCACTAGACTATTGCGTCACCACACGAAGAATAACAAGGATGAGTTGATGAAGGATTTTGAACAGTCCTGCAATCTAGACAATCTTATAAGTTGGTCTCATAGTATCCTGGTTTGCATTTGCATTCAAAGTTTAGAGTTGATGTTAGTTAATATCTTGATAATGGACATCTGGTACATCCATTTTAATTTGCTTTGTTGCAGGAGAGACATTTAAAGTAACATTCTATATATTAAAATTATGCTTACATTAACAAACTTCTGTATCATTATCATAATAACCTTAAGAGCAGATGCAAGATCCTCCATAGATATTTAATTCTCGATTTTATACAGAAAAACAACTTAAACAGTTTTATGAATTATTTACACAGGTTTTACATGTCTATGAGCATTGAATACAAGATAATTAGCCAGCTTCATAATATCCTTGCATGCAAACACATTTATAGTTGTTTAATTCTCTACAAAGCTAAAGACTACAACTTGTACAAATTGTTGATATCATAGAGCATGTTTTACAAAGTGGATTACATTTCTTGCATTCTTATTATTAATTTTCTTCGAAATAACCTTCTTAACATTCACATGCTTAATAGTTTACTTTTCTAAATTATGATGGATAGCATGAGAGGCATTGCCTAGCAGAATTTTTGCAGGTTTTACAAGTCTGTGTGCATTAATAACATTTGAATGATTTCATGTAATATCCGTCTATGCATACACATTAGTTTATTTTAAGCTCCATATTTCTTGATGAACTGCATGTTGTACAACTGCTACTCAAATCACAAGATTCACAAGTAGGGAAGCATCTTGATCCATTGCACTAACCAATACCCACCTGCAAACCATTAAAGCAGATACACTTACCTGAGATTAATTGAAATTGAGTTCCACATTATGTGCAAACGTTGGCAGAACTACATTATAAACACCCATTCATACATGCCTTTTGTTAAATTATAATAATTACTTGACAAATATTTTACGAATCCATAAAGTATCCTTAATTACATACATTTGCTAAATTGGCAGAGGTTTGTTAAAAATTGGTGCAATCAGATTATAATGGGCCTGTACATTATAAACAATATGGTGAGCACTAAGATATTATTATAAATACTTGTCCAATAAAAACAAAATAATCGTAAACTCCACATGCATTACCAGTACACCTAAATGATAATGTTAATTATTAATTAGTATGAGCTTGTGTTGAGCTGTATACCAATAAATAATCATTCAAACTTTATCCTATAACGTTATTTAATAATGTAAATTAAGCTTGAGTAAAACTTTAAAAATTATTATCTACACCCAATTAGAAGACATCATTAACATTCATATCTATCATTAATAACTTGAATTTGATTGTTACACTGTAATGAGGTTACATCACATTAACAATATTCGAAAATTATTCATTATCCCAATAATGTATTCCACCAAACATCAACCTAGATAAGTAGAATGTTTAGTAGATTTATTAATAAGCTTGAAAGGTTAAACCTAATATTGAGTGCTTGTCCTCAAAGGTCTAGTAATCGTAAAATGATTTTATCAAATAACTTGGATCTATATTGAATAAAATAGATACATGTGTAAATTGTTGAAATATCATTGCATACCTGCCCTACTTATGTTGTATACGTTGGACATTATGAAATACAGGCTCCATCTAATAAGACTAAAGGTGCAACACAAGATGATGCCAATTATGGCGCACTTGCAAACTATAAGGTTTCTAATGAGAGGTCTCTTATGCCCCAACCCTATGAATTACTTAGAATGCTTAACGTATATTATATTAAATTTACTTAAATGCTCCTTTCAAACTAAAAGTATTCACTTATTCTATCGATTAGTAATAAACTACGATATCATACTAATTGCATATAGAATTAAATGGACTTGTACATGTGGAAGAAGTTATGATTTTTCCAGCATTGAGTGTCCATTAATTCAAGTAATTCAACCTTGCTGCTATAATGTTATTAAAATAAATTGAAATTCTGGTGTAAATCTATATATTTCCAAATATATATAATGTGAATCTGATATTTATTTACTAATTGCTTGGTATGTTGATAGTATAATTCAATCCCTCATTGTAGTAGAAGGGTCCAACCAAACTCTTTGAATCTACAGTAGAAATGTATGTTTTTTAAACTGAATGAATGGGATCAATTATAGGCGTAAATTTAATTTATGAAAATGTGTTCGCAAAGTAATCTTGTATAACAGCATAAGGTGTAGCTAGAGGAGTCTGGCATTTAATCTCAATATATCTCTCTGTCGACAAGCATGAAGTGACACAATTTGAGCCTTAAATAAAATATAAGCAGGTGCATCCCATTCGTGATTGTGATATTATAAAATTTGGTGGACAGCTCAAACATGCCATTTCAGTACATTATAAACAATATGATTGGCATTTTTTTGTATATACGAGTAAATTCTTGAATCCTATAACTCCTGTTATTGGTGATTGAGTAAATTATAACGATAATGCTAATTGATTGCCTGAATAGGTGTTCTTTATATATATTTATTGATATTAATCTTCTATTGCTGCTTGGGTGCAATAAGTATTTGCCCTTGTTCCACCTGTAGGTATATACAATTATTCCGATATATTCTGGTAAGAAACAGTGTTGACGAGAGCGTTGACCGTAAAGCTTGTTGAATTAACATTTGCTCCAAATGTCACATCCATAATAATCACGTACTCGTAAAATGGTTCTAGTGTTATTGAAGTCGATATTGTTCCACTTGCGCTCTACATTGTGGATAGTTAATCATTTGCTGTATTGCAATAGCGGGCTGCATTAAAACTTCCAGTCCATTATGTGGTACTAATACTACCCACTAAATCTTAATATGCAAGCTTGAAAGCAAAACATCCATGTTAGCCTAATATTTAAACAAGAACCAAAAATAAAGACATTTTAATCAAAAAGAAAAAAATATTGATCAGAAGAAATTTATAAATAATTTTTACTCTGT
>VMTU01000241.1:0-42834 GCA_016759055.1 Paramecium bursaria
TATATATGTTTGTAATCATTAAATAAATACAAAAAAAAAAATAATGAGAAAAAAATTAAATATGATAGATTTATAATTATTGAATATCAAGCAAATACAGGCTTAATTTCTTATGGATCTTTTATTTCTTCTATTCTAAATTTAGAATTTAAAATTACTCATTTAGGGATTGATATTTCTGTAGAAGTAATTTCCATTTTCTTTTGCAGTGGCAATAGGTGTATAATGAGACTAATAAGATGAAGCCAAAAATTGATGCAAATATAATGACCTTCATTTTATCTTTTTCATTAAATAAAATGCTTTTTCCTTCAAAGGTAAAATTGTGGTTTATTGTGCATTATGTGAATGGCGATTCATCATCTACAACAGTCTTTCGATTACATTATGTACTATTCATAAGTAGTTAATACACCTGATTATAATATAATATCTTACTAATTTATCTGTTGAGTTGGCCTTACACTATATCCATGGGTATATATTCTTCACACTAAATATATTGATATTAGAATCTGATAATCCTATCATAAATGATTATTGGTATTGCATTTGAACATTATTTAAGGGTTCTCTATCGAAAGCTCCAATATTATACTACTGATTATCAAATAATTTGATCTCTTCCACATCAACTAAATCTACTTTTTAGAAATATAAATTATTCGAAACATAATCTTGAAATTTATTATAGATTGAATGATAGACGATCTTCTAGTTTAAAGCACCAATTAAAACTGCATAATGTTGAGTGACATAAATATCATCGATTTGTGAATCTTTAGAATATATTTTGTTGAAATAATAAGATTGATTATATCTATTCAGCAAGACTTCAATTGCATAAGAAAGTTGATTTTATGATTATGCTACTATGAAGATTGTGTCTCCATAGAAATCGAACGATTTGCAATTTAATAGTTAAATGTAGTAATTCAATATTTTAACTTCCCTCAATGTATTTATATCATAAAGGTATAATCCATTTATTTAATCCAACGCATATAACACTGTTCCTTCATCATTCAATTTGGTTTAAATAAAGTTTTTGCCCTCACCTGGTATGTTATATTGAAACCATATAGTTCCATTTTGCAAAGCTGAGTAAATATCAATACCTTCTATCCCGTAACTTAGAAATAATGCTTAGAGATTTTGATCTATATAAACATGTTTAGGAAGTTTGGATTTATTTAATTTTATTGGTTGCATTTCATCTATAACAGACATGTTTGAAGTATGAAAATATAATGCTCCATCGTCAGTGAATACATAACAATTCTAATATTATTCAAGACAAACTATAATCTATTCTTCGTTAATTGTGGTTGTGTTAATTATTTCACTTATATTATGATGCCCTGTCATTGTGATAACAAGTGGCTCTCTTTTTATTTCATCAACTGTTATGAGAAATGATAGTATAATATAATCAGATCTTGTTACAAATAAAGATCTTCCTATAACTGCTTAAGACGTTAGAAAGGCGCTTTCTGATCTCAGAGTTCCAGACAATTAATCATTAGGAGCAATATCTAATAAGGTCTTTTAAAAAAGTCTCCTCTCGTATGTCCAACATCCATATTTTTGAAAATGATCAAAGTCAACATCATTCAATTGGAGCACTTGCTCTTTGCCTTCATTCAAATACAACTGCATTGCATATACACCTAAATAACTCATATATGATATCGATACTGACTATATTGCAATATTATTGTAGTCCCTATGTATGATGAATAATTCCTAGCTTCAATAAAATCATATAGTCTTGATACAGTTGGGTTTTTAATCCTCTACATGTACTAGCATATTGCTGTTGATACAAGTAAAAATATAAACATATTATTCTTATTTTTATTTATAAAAATTCAAAAAACTGTGATGGAGTATTTGTAATAAAATTATGAAAAGCTTCAACTGGAATATAAGAATTTATTTTAAAAACAACAAGCAACTGAGATGCAACTTAAATAAATGCAGCAAGAAATGTAGGTTCGTTAGTAGAAGGCATAATAAATTGAATATCAATAAAAGAATTAAATCTAAGAATAACAATTTGCATTATAAAAACTAGCATAAGAATCCGAGGCGAAAAATCGATAATTATAGACTTTAGATGCAACCTCAAAATAAGCTATAGAAAAATTTACAGAATAAAGCACTCGTTTTCAATAGTAAACTTAGATGAAGATAGATTAACTAACATAAGAATTAGCTGCAAAAAATACACTTTTAGAAAGAGCCAATTAAGAAAATGCATAAAAGAAAGCTGAGATAGCCACATAATCTAAATAAATTGATACAATCAATAGGCAATATTAGGCTAAATTATCTGAGATGAGCCAATAAATATTGGTCTTTTAAAGTTAATTGGAACAATCTAAGGATGCTAGTGGTAAAATGAAGGAAGATCTTACAAGTTAATTAGGTTTGATGCAAAGATAATTATAAAATGAAATGCAAAAATCATCTAGTTATGTCCAACAATTACAAGCAGATAACGCTTAACTCAAATAATAAATACAAGAATTATAGGCTCAGTTGAATGTAAAAAATTAGTAAAACATCGATTTGAAAGCTTAATCAGATATTGTTATATAATAATTGTAGAATGAACTCAAGAAGACTAAATCTGATTTAGATGTCAAAACTTAATAATTTACAACCCTTGAGTAGTAATTTGCCGAGTATAGAGACAAAAATTCTAAACAATTATAGTAAATGGGACAGCAATTCGATTAAAGACATTAAGAGACTGTTTAAACTCATTTATAATAGAGTAAGTAATAGTTAACCTAAAGGGAATAAGTAATGCAATAGCAAATATCAGATTTAGACAAGTAATTGAGAGACCTTGATAAGTTCTGGAAGGAAAAATATAACTAACAAGTTAAGCTTCACTAGGAAGAGCTTGAGAGATAACTCAACATATCTTAGAAATCCTTATCGGATCAAGAGGGTAGATCATAATAAAGATTGAAAGCCTAAGAAATCTAATTCCTAACTCAATTGAAATAAAATGAAGAACAATCAATTCTTAAAATAAATGGGCTTACTGATTAATTAAAATAAAGTTAAGCTGAAAGGGAATAATTAAAAATTAACATATTATAATTATAGACCTTAGTGAGAGACAAAGACTAATAGATAAAGGAACTTCAATATCAAGGTAATCTAAAAGATGAATCGAATAAGCAATAAATTGTTGGATTGCAAAGTACTAAAGAAGGTATAATATATTATATCATATAGAATTGGTGGCATACATTAATCAAAAGTAGAAAGAGAGTGATGAGAAAATATATTCCTAAAAGTAATAGATTGAAATGTTATCGATGTAGAATGATAGTCTAACTAAAGAATTGAGGATTTCTAAATTATAAAATTAGTAACTCGAGAATGATCTAATGTTCTTATAGCAATAAGCTGAAAAGAAGGATAAAGAATACTTATAACAGAAATCTTAATATGAATAGGAGTTAAAATAAAGAGGAATAGATATAATTTCTCTAGATAAATAGCTCAGATAAGCTAACATTGAAATAGATAATTTGAAGCTGGAAAAGGAGGATAAATAAATTGTTGATCAATTTTAAAGTAAAGAAAAGAATATAGAAACCTAGAGCTTAAAGAATTCTGAATAAGAATGGAAATAAAAAGTGGCTTTATTGCAGAAACAGATTAATAACTAAGAACAGTAGTATAATTAAACGATACTAAACTATCAAGAACAAGTTAGGGGACTAGAGAATGATTTCTAGAAAACATAAAATAAATTACAAACTTTATAGCTTCAAAGAAAGGATGAAGAGGATAGAATTTAAAACCTATTTATTGAAAATGAAAAACAAATATAAGTATGGGTTGATAAGTTCAGAGACTTACAAGAATAGAATAACTAATTATAAATATAGAATAATAATTATTAGAAAAAGGAGCAACAATTATAGAAACAGCTTTAAGATTTATAGAACATTAAGCAGTAAAATGAAAATCTATAATAATAGATTAACTAATTATCTTAATAACAAAAACAGAGCGTTTAGCAGAAGACATAGGACTACTAGATCTAAATCAAAAAGGTTTAAGACAGTTATGAAGAGCAATTAAATTAACTCTAAGAGGAATTAGATATTTTGAGATAATAAAACATCCAAAAATAAAATGAAGTTGATATATTTGACTTTGGAGCACAAATCAGGTCTATGAATGAACAACTAATGAATAAAAATAGAGAGATCAGTGATATAAGGTCAAAATCGCAAAAAGCTTTATCAGAAAAGGATAAATAAATTCTAGATTTATAAGATCAAATTTAACAATATAATAATTATATTCAAAATCTAAATAACTAATAAGATGCTTAAAATAGCAAAGCTTAATAGGTCACATAATTAGAGTATCTGATAGAATAGAAGGATTCCTAATTGGAATAATTATAAATATAATTAAACCAAAGAAATGAGGAGTTGAATTATTTGGGTTAATAACTTTAGATTAATGGAAATTAATAATAATAGCTTGAGGAATAAGCCAACACAATAGAAAGGCAAAAAGAATAAAATTAATAATTAATCTAATAAATCTTTGAGTTATAACGAATTAATCAACAAAGCTAATAGGTTGTTAAGAAGGTGGGTGGTTCGTTCAAAGAGTCTATTCGTCATAGTTCAATTAGATAGTCGAGCATCCATAAACAGTCTTAAATCAAAGATGAAGAATAGATATCATTTTTAAATCAACAAATTGAAAGTTTGGCATAACAAATTTAGGGGTTGGAGTAGACAGCCGACAATGTTAGGAAACAAAATAAAGCTTATTAACTATAAGTTTCGGAGTAGTAATAATAAAATAAGAAATTAAGATAAGATTATGAAATATTGATGGAGGAGAATGAATAATTGCGTTAGGAGTAGCGTAGATTATAAAACGAAAATGATTAGGTGTTATTAAAGTTTAGTTAATATCAAAAGAGTGTCAGATCATCATAAGACGAGTATAAATTATAATAACAATCTAATGATATGAAAAAATATATAAATTAAATATCTTAATTGGAGAGTGAACATTAATTAAATTCTAAAATTTATATGCAGGAAACTCAATCACTTAAGTAGCAACTGTAAGAGAATTAATAGATAATGATGACACTGAAAAATAAATATGATAAACTCAGCCAACTGTTGGAGAATGAGACTTTGGAGAAAAAAAAATTTGAAGAAGAAAACGATATACTAAGAAAATAAATATCGGTATTAGAAACAAAAAATAAAAATCTGGATCTAAATTTTAGAAAATCCCTACAAGATCAACAAGAGTTAAGAAAGTAAGATTAGATTGATGATAGATCATTAAAATAAATACCATCTGCTAGAGGGTCAGGATATCAGCCATAAAGACTAAGCAACGTATCTTCTAAAACGATGATCATAAATAATGTAAACAATCAGGAATATTCATTTTAGTAACAAGATGCTGCTATAGAATTATTACAAGGACCACAACAATTGAAAGCCGAATAGGAAGAAATTATGTCACCTAATTATTAATAATAATTACAATCTCAATTATAGGAAGCATTGGAGAAAATTAAAATCTTAGAATAGAGAAAAAGACAATCATCCATCGAAGTGGATAGAAGATCTGAATTAGAGAGAGTTGATCTTACATAAACCCTCATCTAAAGAGAGAAATAACTTGAATAACTCATGAATCAGGTACATCAATAAAACGATATCATACAATAATAGCAAGCATAAATATAATAGTTAAAGATGGATTATATTGTTGTTTCTGATAAACTTAAGCTTACTGAATCATAATTATAAGTCTAAAAGGAGAAAGAGAAAGAAAATCCTATGTCTAAATCATAAGTGGATATATTCTAAAATAAATATAAAACACTTGAAAACGAATATCAATTATTATTACAAAAGTATTAGGCAACATAAGGAGATCTCAGAAAGTCATAATAAATAGTTACCTAGGTGACGAGGGTGACTAATGTTACAGAAATTAACAATTAAACAGATATTGTCAATAAGAGATACGAAGAAACATTATAATAATTTTAATCTCTCTAATAATAATATGATAGAGTTCAATAGATGAATTAAAAATTGAGAAATGATTTAGATCAGATGAATTTCAATTATTCAGCCCTTTAGAGAGAATACTAGGATGCATAATAGGCAATAACACAATTATCATAATCAGGTAGATAATAATAGTAATAATTATAATAGCCAAATGACTAAAAGAGTTAAGAATTGGAAAATTAAATAAAACAGTTAAATTAATAGATATATCTATTATAGATTAAACCATAAAATAATGGCATGGTGGAAAAGCTAAATGTGGAGAGAGAGATGCTTTAAGAGGAGAATGTGAGGTTGAAGAGTTAGGTACAGGTATTGAACTAAAAGATAATCTTTTATGACGAAAAGATAACAACTTATGAAGAGAGGATTAAAATTGAATAACAAAGGACTTTAGAATAAGCTTAGATCATAAATGTAGATATGGAAACTAAAATAAAATTATTACAACAAGAGAATGTTAATTTATAAAGTACAAACGAGGTATTGCAGAAGAAGGTTTAGAATCTATAACTATTTAATGATGACTCATAATTGTAAATTGATAAATTAGTTTCTGCAAATAATTAATTATAATAGCAATTGTTGAATGTTGATAAGGATAAATCTAGATATTCAAGGGATCAAGAAAATTAAATTAACAGTTAGCATCAGGTCATACAATAATTATAAGTTTAAATTACATCCATGAAAAGCTAATAGGATGTAGATGCAATCTAACTTAAAGACCTACAAGTCATCAAGGGATCTTTAGAGGAGTAGAATAGAAAATATTAATAGGAAATTAATGATATTGCCTAACAACTGAGATCAGCATCTGAGCAAAATTAAAGAATTATTAGCCAATATAATGAATAATTATAATAGAACAGTGTTCTTAAGAATCAATTATATGAGTTATAAATATAGATACAAAATACCATCAATAACTATGAAGACAAATTAAAGGTATTTGTATAACAGTAGCCCATCAAAGGCTAGGAAAATCAATTCAAGATTGAAATAACCAATCTACAAGCAATAATTAGCGATTAGAAATAACATATTAGCACATTAACCTAATAATTATCTCAAGCTTAGTAGAAACAATAAACACAGAATTAGGAGCTCATTAAACTGAAACAATAAATATTAACAGAATAAAATCTGAGATAGGAAGAAATTTCTAAATATACTGTTCAAATTCAAAGATTGAGTGAAAAGAGTAATGGAAATTAGGCTAATACTTAATAAACTGCATAAATAGAAAAGTTGGAATAAGAAAAATATAGATTAGAGGAGAAGATTGCTATGTTAGCTACATAGTTATCCTTATTATAGAACAAATTGAAAAGCTATGAAACGAGAGATGATTAAGGTAAGATTGCAAAACTTGAATAAGAAATCTAAAAATTAAGGAACGAATTGAAGAACACCAAAGTTTAGAAGAGTTCTGAGATTGATAGTGCAAGATTTGAGAGATAATCTGTTTAAAGTGAATATGAACTAAGTGTTCGAAAAATGACATTGATTGAATAAGATAATAAGAATTTGAAATCTAAAATAGATTAATTCAGATAGTAGTTGGATGATAAGGATGTATAAATCGCAAAATTAGTACAAATTATAGAATAGAACTAAAGAATTGAAGTAAAGAATTAGGAATATATTGAGAAAATTGAAAGATTAGAATTAGAGTTGTTATAGAGAAGTAAATCAAATAATGAGATTGATCAATTAAATAGAGTTATAGTAGATCTTGAATAATAACTTTCTAAGGCAGTAAGATAGAATGATTCTAAAATTAAATAATTGGAATCAGAGAAATAATTACTTTATAAGGAAATTGAGTAATTGTCAGATGATCTTAAATACAATAAGACAAGAATTAGTGCTGATTAGACTGTACCAAGTCTCAAGGTTGAAATATAGGCTAGAAATGAAACAATTAAAAGACAAGAAGCAGATATTCAAGAATTAAGATAATAAATATCATCATATCAAATAAAAATATCCTAATATGAAGCTTAATACTCCAACAGATGGAGGATCGAACTATAGGAGAAAGATGAATTCTTAAAGAAATAAGATTTACACATATAGGATTTAGAAGATTAAATAGTGAAATTGTAATCTCGATTGAAACATTAGGAGTAATAAACATTTTCGGTTTAAAGCATCTATCAATAGGAGATAAATATTAAAACAGAGTAAATTTCGAAATATGAAAATGAGACTAGAGATCTAAGATAATAAGTATAAAGCTTAAATAGAAAACTTTCATAATATCAATAAGAGGTTGGAGGATTAAATGATGATATCAACAAGTTAATATAAAGATAGAGTGAAGATCCCACTATTCCAAATTTGAGAAATGAGATTAATATTAAATCAGAATACATTAAGAAGGTTGAAGTTGAATGCAGAGATCTTAAAATCTAGATATCCACTTTAATGGCTAAGTAATAATAATTGGAATAATAATATCAAGTTAAAACTAGAAGTGAAATATAAGACAGAGTTGATGTTATACAAAAGTAAGAACAAGAAATAAGAGATTTAAGAAATAATTATTAAAATATATAAATAAAATTAGAGAATGCTGAGTAAAATTTATAACGAGTGCAAGCATCATACAAAACTGAACTTCATGAGAAGACAGAATTATTGAATAGACAAGATGGAGAGATTAGAGAGTTGAGAGTCCAAATTCAGAACTATTCCTATAAATGTCAGTAATTTGAAAAACAGATAGAGCAACTAAATGCTAGACACGCATAGGAGATGAGGGAGAAGAATGAGTACATTAATAGGTTGGAGTAGGAAATTAGAGATTAGGAAATACAGATCTAGAGTTTGAGATCTAATCTAGATTAGAGAATGTCTGAAAGAAAATCTGAAGACATAATACCATAGTTGATAGCTGAGATCAAGGTATTGAGATTGAAGATAGACAAATATGAAAAATATATCAGGGATTTGGAAGATTAGGTTGGTGATCTTTCATAAAAAGAAGATAGATTATCCTACCAATTGAACGACATGGCTAGGAATAGATTGAGTGACAGCAAGAACGACAGTTAGAATTATAAGATAATTTAACTTGAGAGCTAATTGGTTAAATTATAATAAAAGGAGGCATAATACATAAAGCAGATTTAAATTTTAGAGAATCAGGACAAATCATAGAGGGTGTCTGATAAGACATAATCAGAAATTTCTATATTATAGAAGAAAAATGATGAGATGTATGACGAAATCCAAATTTTAGTGGAGACCATAAAAGAGAAGGAATAGTAAATTAGACAGCTATAATCTGAATTAGCTACATACAAAAAGGAAGTTTCCTTCATGAGGGACATCGTTAATGACAATAGTGTTTTGGATAAGTCTACCGATAAGGATAGGAAACTCATAGAGTTAGAGAATAAGTGTGCTCTCTTAGCAAGTGAAAATACTAGGTTAAATTAACTTAAGGTATTTATTATATTTTTAATATTTAATAAAGGTTAAATAAAATAATGAATGGTTGGCTAAATAGGAACAATTGTAGAAGGAACTTGAAAATTATCGAGGTCTAGATCTTAAATATTGGGATGACCGATCGAAAATATCAACGAACTTTGGAATATCTTAAGTTAAATGAAAATCAAAAAAAAAAATAAATAAAATAATTTGCAAGATAAAAATACACATATAAAATAAATCATATTTGTATTTTAAATAAATCTCTAATTATTACTCTAATGATCAGTAGCGATGAAGACAAGACGGATAGAAAAATCTACTCCAAAATAAGTCTGACCAAGAGAATGGCCTTTATTAAAAAAGTTTTAACAGAAAAGCAAAGTGTGAAGGCAGCAGCAGAACAATGCTAGATTAAATTCTCTACTGCTAAAGCTATACTGAAAATATTTAGGAATGAGGGTCGATTAGGTAAGAAAAGTAAATTGTCTCAACTCCTAAACTAAATACAAGGATAAAACGAGGAGGAAAATTTACTTAAAATTGTTGAGGAAGAAAAGTTAAGGAAGTAACAAAAGCAAGAAGAGAAGGAGAAGGAACACAAGCAACTTGCATCGAGACTCAACATATTCTGTGGAGAATAACCCAAAGAGCCTGAACCTGATGTCTGTTATATCAAGTTGGCAGAAACCCTGTATACGATGGTATAACAAGAATAGCAGAAATACAATTATTTAGTGGCCTAAGTCAATTACATGTCTATGTTCAGAATGATGTGATTTATATAAAATTCAGTCTCTGTCAGTCATTTATTTCCACAGCTTAAATTATTGGATAGGATTTTCTTCATCTGATGAATCCATCTTGAAATCTTTTTTTATCATCTCCAAACATGAAACCTACTATCTCTATCCAAAAGAATCAATATCAGTATCTTTTTATCTTCGTAATTTCTTTTAGAATTACGCCTAATAACTCTTATTGGCCAAAGAGTACTGCTTAAGAGTATTCAAACAACTACTATTTTTCTTCTTAGCTGAGTTATCACTCGATTATTCAGCGAAACTAGGAAGTGAATAATCGTTCTAAAATGTATGTAACTTCTCTTGTAAATCGGCATTTTGTCTCTTCAATTACTGTTTCTCCTCCTTGAACTTAGTGATCTAAGCATGAATATCAGATAAATGGCTCTGTAATTCCTCAATGAAATTTTAATTTTCATTAAGTTACGAAACTAAATACTACTTTTCCTATTCATAAGTTTAAATTTAATTTTATAGTTATTATATTTATGTCGTTTATTTTTTTGTTTCCTAAATTATCTGATTTAGCTCTTCCATCTATTTCTGATACTAAACCTCGTTATCTTAGGTGATTTTAATTTAGTTTTGTAGTTTCTTCTCTGATTCATTATATTTCAGTAATATATCTTAATATTCCTTATCTTTCAACTAAATCTAACCCTCTAGTTCACTATTCAGTTTCATGAGTTATTCTTTCGTCTCTCTCTCAGTTAATAAGAGGTCATTACAGTTTAGTTGTTCATCCAGTTGAGTTTCCAGTATTTCTAACTTTTCCTTTTATGAGTTTAGTAATGTGCTTAACTATGAATTCTATGAGTTTAGGAATTGAATCTACTTTAAGAAATCATTTTTATTGTTTTATATAGATTGATTATGAAATTTCTCTATTTATTGTTTTTCCTTAGCAAATAAATTAATTTTATCTTAGATTATTTGTTCATATCTCTCTATAATTGCTTATTTCTCTTTTTCATGATCATTATCTTTTTGATCAATTGATAATTTCATTCTCTCAATTTATCCTATTCTCTCTTATAGGTATTAGTTTAATTTATGATTTTCATTTAGTAGTAAATTAATTTTATACTCCAACTCACCTAGTTTTTTTATTTATTAGGTATCTATACTCTTTTTATTTTACTCATTAATTTCTGTCCTCTCTTTAGTTAATAGTTTGTTCTAATTTATATTAGATAATACTTCGATCTCCATTTAACGAAGTAGTTTATTTAGGTTCTAAATTTCAAGATCCTTCTTTCCAATCATCATATTATATTTCCTCTACCAATCATCATTATTCTTTATTTATTTAGAATATGAATCATCTTATTTACTCTTCTCTAACTCTTCGTATATTATTTTTCTTAGCTATTGATTTTCATCCTCATAATCACCAATCTGATTTTCCCTGTCACTTTAATAAGCGAATGAGACAGCTGACGTTTTCAGAGACTCAGTTCTATTGACAGTATCTGATGATTTAAGAACTTCTCTTTTTATTGGACTTATTGAATATCTATCAAATGTAAACATGTATTCTAACGATTATAAAAAATTTTACTTAATATTTTTATGTTTAGAATTGCTTAAGGTCTAAAACTTATAATTAGACCAATAGTGCCAAAATTTGAATTTGGTGCACTTGCTAAACTGTTTAAGCCATCAAGAATACCAGGACAGGCACGAACAAAAAATAGTCACACCTCCAAAACATCATGGAAGAAGAGGGGCAAGACACCAATAAGAAATTATAAAATATCAAATCATAAGGGACTCCTTAAGCGTATCAAGATAGTGGGTCCTCGACGAAATAGACGAGTGAAGTTCAAAGCACCTGGAGCAAGACATTTGAATCGAAATAAGAGTAAATCCAATCTGAGGTAATTATTTCTTTTTATCACTCCCAGACGTAAACGATTGATAAGATTCATAAGTGATATTGATATGCCAAGAGTTAGGAAATTAATACCATATATGATGAGGAGGAAATGCAAGAAATAATAATGATTAATATAAAATGTAAAAAATATTCAGGTCTTTGGTGTAGAGAAATATTTATTATGCCTCAGAAGTCTAAGCTGCCAAGCCTAAAGTCGTCAAGGCTATCTAATAGTATAGGGATGGTTAACTCATCACAAAAAATGCCCTCTAATTGAAGAAGAAAGACGATATTGAAGGATATGTTGTATAATTGTTTAGAAATTATTACAGAACAACAAATAAGGTATTTATGTGTTATATACTTTAAGGGAGCAGTGTAATTGGAATCTACATTATAAGACCATGGATTAGATAGCTTAGATTCAATTGAATTGTCTATGCAGGTAATTATATTTATTAAATTCAAGATTGAAGAAGACTTAGGATATGTCATTTCAGCCGAGACCCTACCAGTGTTGAATAAAGTTAAACACTATGTTAATTATATTCACTAAGTTGAATAATTCAAGGTAGATAACCATAGAGCTCCATTACCATGAGAAATAAATAAAAAAAGAAAATATATAATATCATTTTAATGCATCGAATTTATTTGGTACAGGAGAAGTGAATCTTGAGCTGTTTTTAGATTCCATAATCCTATATGTTATGCCAGATAGTGATTTATGAGATACACTACCTGGTGAGGATTGAATAGTATTAGTACTCCCCTTACTTGTACTGTCTCTTGCTTCTAATTTTTAAGTTAGATCTTTAATTTATTGTTTCAAAGCCAGGATTTCCATGTCTTTCCTCTAAGCCCCTGGAGTCGATTATTTATCCAGTCTTATTTAAACTTCATTCAACTGTCTTTTTATATTGAAATTATCCTCTATTAGTCTTTAATTTTCCTCTTCCAGTTGCCTACGCTTTTGAAGTAACTCCTTATTGTATTTCAGAAGCCTTTAATTCTACTCTTGTAGTTACTTATTCTAATCTTGTAAGTGTTGTTAGCTATCAAATTTTTCTTTAGGCACTAAGATTTAAAAATATTTGAATACGTATAACAAACTGCTCCTATTGCTCTTTCGATTCAGGGAATTCTGCCAATAAATTTGATGAAGTAATCTATTATCCGATTTGACCCGAATCATTAAGATTTGCAGCAAAGCTAACGTCTCTAAAATCTTATTTCTCGGTTTCTTTCTCTTAAATAAACTACGAATCCCTCCATCCTTATGAAAATATTTATGCTAATTAGTCAGATGTCACAAAAATAGGCTAAGCCATTTAGTATTTAGTGTTTACTTTTTTTTTTTTTAATATAAATAATAAAAATAAAATTAAAATAAATTCATTTCTATGTTTAATTTTGATATTATTCTAAGTTTTCTAATAATCTACTCTATACATTTGAAAAACTATCTCTATTCGCTAGAAATGATTCACACCTAATTTATAATTAAAATATACTTTTAATTACAAGTCGGACATTTCTCAAAATTACCTTTAGTTTATATCCAACTCTCAAAACACGAATAATGAAACACATGTCCACAAAAAATTTGCACTACCATATCACTCACATCATAGGTTTCCATACAAAATGAGCAATTGTCCTAACCATATATGATCAGACTATCATCTGACGGATATTTAGTAATTAAACCCTAATCTTACAAGCTTTCCATAACTTATTAGAGCCTAGCAGTAGAAAGTGGCAAATTATCCTAATTATATTGATATTATCTTACAACTAGTTCAATATGGACTTATCCAAATTCTTAAGGTGCCAAAATTTATAATCTTCTCTTTGCATAGAAACAAATAACTAAGGCTACAACTATACCTAAAAATAACCAAACTAATAATTAGATTATAGTATTCTTTAATTTCTCAAAGAAATTAGGAACTTTCTAGTATTGGAACTTTAATTCAAAATTTTTGATAATTACATCATGCTTAAATTAGATGATGACTCTAAAATAGTTTCCTTTAAATAACACTAATTATCCTGTTTCATTAAAGCCTTGATTCATTATTCTAATATCACATAATTGATTGTATTAATACGAAAAACATATATATGTATTAGCCGACACATTAGGATTATCTGCATCCAGTAGCATTTCTAACTAAAATATCGAATATTAATGAGAGTCAAAAAACCATGTACACAACTAGCCTTGTGAAATATATCCACTTAATTAAATTTTATGCTCCTTATTAAATATACTTTAGTCATAAATACAAGCCTATGGAACTTCGCATTACTGGAATTGTTTTCCGAACTTCCATTTGGAATTTTCCTCAACAAATTAACTAATTTCATAGTATTGGATCTCTTGAATACAACTACCCATATACCATTCACATCCTAATACTCCAGTGCAATTCATGCAATCTTAATATAGAGAACACTTTTGAACCAACTACTACTGGATGATGTTTAGAATACACTCTCCATTATAAGGAACTAATTCTGCAGATTAATTTATAAAACTCTCCTATAGATATGGAAATAATTCTGTGCAGTTTAATTTACATGAAAAATCAGAGTCTATCAATCTTTCTTTAATTTTATCTTATTTATAGAAATCCATAGTTACATTAAATCCATTACTCTCTGCTATAGTTTTTGATAATGAGTAATTAAGTACACCATCAGCAAAGTCAATTTGGTTGAATATGCTTTTAATCGATTATAATGGGTAATTCTGATCATATGGTTCATTACAGCCAGTCTTGCAATATTAGTAATATACACTATCTTCTGTAAACTTCTATAATATTATTTAACAATTCACAATACATTTAGACTGTTAATAAGGTTTAAAATCTAAATAATTCTAGTAATCATCTGAAAATTAATACTAATCCAATTCATTAGTATAGCATTACTAACAAGTATTGTTATCTATCATAAAATTAGGTGCACATAAAAGGACTAATTGTTCAAAATCAAATAATGCAATTTATTATTCATAAGCTGAGTCTAAATTATATATCGGAATATTAAATTATCCTTCTGCCTTTTAAACATATTGCATCTTATATGGTTTCTACCATGAGCCAGTCTCATAGACCTAATATATTTATCCATTTTCTAATATAAGAATTAATTAGATTTAGTGATAAAATGTAGGTTTTATAAATTACACATTTTAAAATGGCAATTTTCCAATAAATAGCAAGTCTAAACTCACAGGCCTCGATACATACAATGATGCAAAATCTTAAAAGTATATTAAAACATATTCTTCAAATTAAATGGCTTTTGTCATACTTTATGTCGTTTTGAAGTAATCCAATGAATAGGCTTATTAGTGTGTAAGATTTATGAAGGGGTGATGACTCTCATAAATTAGTATAACATCGCTGCATTAAAAAGTTAGAATTAAAGAATTTCTGATTTTGTTGAAATATTATCCATATGATTTAAAACTACAATTAGGCATTAGAAAACGAAATTCCTTCTATATATTCAGTCTATTGCCTGGTTATACAATAATTAAGTTAAGTAATACCAATTATTGATATTCTCTCCAATCCAAAAATGATAGCAAATTAACTATTCCATCTAGCATAGTGTTATGAAAATCGACATAGGTAGTATTGTTACTCTTAAACTAGTATTTGAGTGTTTCACCCTCAGAAATATTGTAACCAAAAAACATCTGCTTTGTCTATAAATAATAATTAGATATCGAGTCATCTAAAGTTTTTTCCTCCAGCAACATAACAAATAGGTTATTGGATAACTATTGTTTTATTAAACCCTAAATCTATATAGTCTTAAAGCTGTCCCCTTTAAAATTATTAAAATCCAAATGTTTATTTTCTATGAATATACTATAATTTGTATCACACTATAGCACCAGTATTTGGTTATTCTGACCCGATTTCGAACAATTTTTATAACTAAGAACAACAGAAAATAAAAGTATTATATACATATTATAATTAATAAATATTTTATAATCTCTTAACAATAAAATCTTCTATAATATAACTTCAAAATAATAGGTTATTAAGCTATAAAATTATTCATTTACTAATATAGATATTAGAAATTTAGAATAACCTTATGAAATCCATTTAATAAATTTTTGGTCATCAATGACTTACCTTCATACTGCCAATACCTTACTCCATCACTTAATGTCAGCTTATAAAATCTAATCCATCATTGAATTTTATAAAATATGACATATAATTTATTTCTATTATTTTTATTTCTTAAATCTATTAACCCAAATTCATAAAGGAAAAAAAGAATTAAACAAATATTAATATAAATGACACAATTATATAGAAAGGACCTTAATCTTAGTGGTGTTGCTTATTAATCTGATATTAAAGAGATAACATCAGAAGGTTGGGCATTGATCGACTAATAATATTACATAAATAACAAATTAGCAACACAGATCTTCAATGAATATTTTTTAATTAAGGACGAGAGGACAGCTGTATACAAGCTGCTGGGTAAAGATCAGTAGGGCAATCAAAATGAGGATAAGGAGTAGTTTTTGATACTTAAGATTCAAGATGAGAGAACTTCTTTATCATATTTTGGTGTTTTCTTAGAGCATAACTTTAAGGTATAATTCAAAAAAGCTCTTCCCTTTCAGCACATTTTTGATAGAATAATTCAACGAACAACTAAAAAATTGGAATCAAGGTCAATAATCTTTCATCGAATTTGAAATTTCTGTAGAAACATTAAATGTTCGATACTTAGAACCCACGGTAGATATTTTATTAAATCTTAGTTTTTACTTCAAAAGAAATTAACGCCTTTAGAAATAAATATCACACTTGATAAATAAGAGGTCTCTATAAATGAATAGGTAGACAATTTATATAGAAAAATTTTCAATCTAAACTAAGAAAAAGATAAAATAGAACACTTATAACAGGAATAAGAGAATAAGTTGAAATAGTATGTAGATACTGAGTAGAAACTGTTGGTTGCCTAATCAAGAATTTAGGACTAATAAGCTAAAATATAGATGTTAGAATAATTTTCTTAAGAACTCTATTAATAGAACAAAAACTTAATTGATAAAGTCAATTTATTGGAATCTACTAAAAGATCATAGGAAAGCCAATTAGCTGAAGTTTTCAAGCAAAACTATGAATTATTGTCGAAGTTTGAATAAAAGAAACTACCACAGGTCCAAAAATTGAATTTAAATTTATAAAGAATCGATGAAAACCTATACTAATCAAATTAATATAAATTGGAAGAAAACAAACCACTAGAATTTAGTTTTCTATTGAAAGACACAGATTAGATATTCAAGTTAGCTATTACAGATTTTGAGGAAGAATCATATTATGATGTTATGAATGAGGATTTCACGGTTAAGTTTGAATACCCATCTGGAATATATTATAATGGAGATAGAGAGAGTTAAGCATATACTCACCCATTTGGAGCAGATGATTTAATTAGGTTTGTAATACTAGATGATGGAAATAGGAAAACTCTTCAATATAGCATAAATGGTGTAGAGAAACCAGCTTTGAAGCTTCATGGATCATTATCATCGTTTTATGTTGTGGTGAAATTTGACAATGACAACATACCATTGGAGAATTATTTAGATTTTAAGGCATGATTATTATAAAGAAATATTAAAAATTTTAATAGAATATCAAGGTAATAGAAAAAGAAACTTTGATAAAATATTTTCTTATTTAAATTATTAAAAAATGAATTAAAATGAATAAGTTGTCCTAGAATGTGAGGATAAGCAATACACATTTGCATACTACCACTATCCTTCTTCAGACTAGTACCCAGAATACATTTAATTGACATTGTCCCGGGGTAATGATTAATTTGCTGCATATGTTACAATCGATTTGATATATGAACATTTTAATAGTCTGACAGACTTTGTTGATTAACTTCAAACAGAGATATAAAATGGAAAATTCAACTTCTATTTAAGTAATGAAAAGGATCCTGCAAATTAGTAATATCTTCTCTTTAATTATCAAGCTGATGTATTTATTAACAATAAATTTTTTAGTTTCGAGCAGGCAAATATGACATTCAAATAAATATTAAGATCCCTTTCTAGTAAACATTAAAAACAGATGAGTAGAAAATATAGGAGTGTTATTAAAGTCTAGCCTAATAATAAACAAGATTAGATCAAATCGAAAAAGTTTTAGCGTAGTAATAAGAGCAGCACTAACATTTACTATAAACAGCACAAAATTATTTAACAAATGAAAGAAATCAATAACTGATTGATAATTGTGAGTAAAAATTAAGAAATGTTTAAAATCAATTGCATACAGTATCAGATAACATTAATTACGCTTAACCTAAAATAGAAGAATTAGAATCGATGTATTTGGGCTAGCTATCATTCGAGAATGTTGTAAAAGTTTATTAAAAGAGCTTTACTCCCCAAGAGGAAAGAATTTAATTTAAAATCAATCAGGGATTTGCTATATCAGATAAAATCCTAAGTTAATAGAAATTGAAATTTTAGATTGAAGATAGTGATGCTAATATAACTTTTGGTGTTGTTCCTGGAAATGAAAATTACGAAACAGTCAATCAGATTTAAAATAATAATCAGTCTTAGTATTTCTTTATCCCAACTGGGCATTACCAACATGGTTAATAAATGTATGAAAATACCCTCAAGCATGTATTCGGACACTATGACACAGTTGAGATAATAGTTAATCCTCAAGCAAAATAAATAAGTGTTAAGGTTAATGATGTTCTGTTGACAAACATACGAAATAGAAATATGTCTCAAAGTTACAAGTTTTTCATTAGTGTGAAGGATTAACAGAATTTAGAAGGCATTATATTATGATATAATAAAAATCAATAAATCATCTCTCTGTAGAGAACCCTATTCTAAGTTTATTCAATTCTCCAGCTCCTCTAACACTATTTTATGAAATAAATTTATTCAACAGAGGAAGTTTATCATTTGATGATTTATTCCTGACAGACATGGAATGAGTTTTTTGTACACTGATAAACTGATCTAAGTATTATCCTAACTTTTATTGATTTTTCTTTGAATTCCTAACTATCCTACTTTTATCATCTAAATGTCTATCATTTAGATATATTTGTACTTCTTGAATTCTTTTTAGCTTTTAATAAATGGAAACGCTGGTTATGCTTTCTCTATTTTTTATTTTAATCTTTTATTTTCTAACTTTATCTCCTATTATCTAACCTTAACAGCTTTCAAAGATGAGACCGATTTAACAGATTTAGCTGACTCTATTCTAGATCTTGATAATGCTAATTACAATATAAATTTACATCTCGAAATGTTAGCATCTTCTTTTAAGTTTGCCATTTTTATAAGAATTTTAGTATTTTATCGAAAAATATCCTAATGCCTCTATTATTCTCTTTTATTTGTTGCTGCCTATCTATTTGTATTTAAAGTTTATAAGAATGACATTTGTTTGTTCACTGACTAAAATGACATTACAAATTACCTTAAGTCCAATTGTTGGGTCACATTTAATATTTTTAAGTGTTTGTATATGTTTATAATATTCTAGTTTTCTAGCCATAAGTGTCTGTAAGTTTGTTTCTATATATTTTGGACCTTTCATAATTATTTTTCTCCCTTAATTTATATTTTTTTTTATTTTTTTTTCATCTTCATATTTGAATACTTTTAGTTGAAATTTTTTTATATATTATATTCCTCAAATATTCTTCGGATAAAAAGAACAAAATGAATGAGTAGTTGTTTTTGGCGGCAAGACAATTAATCAACAATTAGAACGCATAGGTAATGACTGTTTCCACATCATCTTAAAATTTTTTTTTTTTAGTATTAAGATCAGGTACAGTTGTTACAACGTACTATTTTAGAGAAGTTAGACATGCTGTATGGTTAAAATGTATAATCACCACAAGAAGCATAGAAAAATGGCGAACCAATGAAAGGTACAAGAATTTCTAAGAATTCTTCTTTAAATAATTTTAGAATTTCTTTCTAGTACATAACCTAATAGCTCTTAATAAGAGACCCAAGTTCTATACAGATAAAAGGCAATATAAAGATATAAAGAGAAGAAATATAAAAGAACTTCGAACCAAATATCGTATGCATGCAGAAAGGTCGTCGCAGATTCAAGACCACGATTTAAGGGGAAATTTATTTCCAAATAAGAACAAGAACACATTTAATAGATTTATGGAGGCTAAATAACCTCCATATTAGATGATAAAAGAAATATAAACTTGAAAGTATTTCTCAATCAAGCTAAATTGTTTTCCAATACTAAAATCTCCATCAAAAAGATTAATAAGGGCACTTTATAAAATATATTTGAAAAGAAGAATAGATTACAATAAGAAATAATTTAAAGAATCACAAAAAAAGAATAAATATTTCAGATCTAAACAAATTGAAGAAGAAGAAAAATAGAATTGAAATCAAAAACATAAAAAAACAAATATATTAATTATGTTCTTATAATTTATCATTTTCATTTTAAGTGATCTCGTTAACACAAAGGTAATCCAACAAACATTCACCATGAGACAACTCAATAAATCTAATTGGGTCTATTTAGGGAAATTTGGATCTCACATAGGAACATCAACATATTCAATTAGGTAGAATAATATTTTTATGAAAAAGAGCCAAATTTATTGAAGTTAACAGTTAGCATGTTGATTAAGTAGTGCCCTTGAATTTTGAAATTTATTTAGATGAAAAATGGGATTAGACATTAGATGCGAATGAATGTTAGGTAAAATAGAAATTGAAATAATTAGAGGTCACAATATGCTCAAACATCCCATATCATGCATTAACCAGCAAATTCTGATTATGCAAATCACCCTGAGTAGACTGGCACACTAAGTTAGGAAATCAGATAACATATGTGGTTTTTCGTTCTCAATACTTGTGATAAACGAATAGATACCTATTTTAGAAACTATAACAGGAATTTCAAATTGGAAATAACTATTCATGTAAAGAATTCTCAAGGAAGCGAATTTTCAAGTGAAGAATCAGGATTTGTATCTCTTGAAGGAACATTATTAATATTGAATACTGCTGGTTTTGTGTTTTTCATTATGACACTTAGAAGAGAGTAAGAAAAACATCAAGAAACAGATTGGCCATTCTTAATTGTGGTCATTTTATTAGGAATGGAGGTAATTACAAATTTCTTACATTTCATTCATTTGATTACTTATAGTGGAAATGGTTATGGTTTAGTGGCATTTAAAGTTATTTCAGAAATAATATCTGTTGCAACAAACTTTGTTTTAATATGCCTCTTAATCATGATCGCTTGGGGATGGAGCATTGAGTTCCTACACATCGAAGATTATGATTTATACATACCCTTGGCATCAATGATACTCATAGTTCAAATGTTGATCGTGGGATTGGGGAAGTTGGCATCAGACTACAAATATTATCATCCATATGATGGAATAGCAGGTTATTTTATTTTAGTGATATACATATTGCTGTTCATATATTTCAATTACTCCGTAAAATAGAGAAAGAAGAAAGGAGAGTAGGTTGATGAATTTTATTTCAGATTCAGAATTTATGCTACATTATTTTTCTTAAGCTACCCAATATTGCTGATAATTTCAAAGATAATAGCACCTTATCTAAGTTATAAATTAATAATGATCGGTACTATTAGTATAAGGTTGAGTGCTATATTACTGTTGGCAAGATTATTTACTAGTAAGAACTCATCATATAGAGCTATTTCTTATAAGAGCAAGACATTTTTAGATAGATGAATATTTAAACTATTTTTTATTTATTTTATATCATGCAACTACTCCTGAATCTGTGACTACAATCTTGGTCTTGGGTTAACCTTATCCAGAGGAATCTACAATAGCTCAAAAATTACTTTTTTTCAACAATTCTAATACTGCTAGGGATTCAGCATCACCTAACATTTCACCGAAGACGACGTGTTTTCCATCTAACCATGGGCATGCAACAAATGTCAAGAAGAATTATGATCCATTAGTGTTTGGTCCAGCATTTGCCATCGATAGAAGGCCAGGCTTTGTGTGCTTAAGTTTGAAATTTTCATCCTAATAATTCGAAAAAACACTTACTTCAAACTTGTTTCCATATATTGACTTTCCTCCTGTACCATTCTAGTTGGTGAAATCTCCTCCCTAAGCCATGAAGTCAGTTATGACTCTGTGGAATGGTGAACCCTTATATCCGAATCCCTTCTCTCCTGTGCATAATGCTCTGAAATTGGCAGCAGTCTTAGGTGTCACATCATCATAGAGCTTGAACTAAATAGTCTTGGGGTCTGCATTCCCGAATTACACTTTAAAAAATACATTGGACATTTGAATTTTTATTTAAATTAATTTATTATATGATTTATTTGCTTGTATTGCTTCTGACATCATAATCGGTGTTAGCACAAACTTGTGGTATTTTTTGTATTTTAAAACACCTTAGTGACTAAAACCCCCGCAGTTACAGTATTCCCATAAGAAAAAGAAACCTACCTTTGGGGATTATAAGATGTATTCTTCTCAGGATTAGGACTATCCTACGACATTAGTGATAAAACTTAAACAGCTTTAGAGATTGTTCAACCTGTATCCGAAAATGCTGGCCCTGTTGTTTAAGGTATTTATTAATAACAAATTTTTTTTTTAATTAAATAGCTTCCAAACCAATCACTACAATCAGAGCCAAAGCCCTAGAATCAAATGGTGTGTGGGTAAACTCATTCGTTGCCTTAGGACAAGATGCCACAGGAATCGTTGTCTATTGGGCTACAGGGTATTTTATTCCAATTCTATATGTAGTCAATTTGATGATTTCTCTAAAGCCCCAACATATTAGAGCGTCGTAATATCAACAAAGGCCGGAGATGCTTGCCACGATGTTTCATTCACAAATGTCTAAGGAGTTTATGTTGCAGATTGCCAAAGAACTGTAGATGGAAAATTAACAGCATTCTTCTATTGGACTGACGGAACATCAGTTCTTGAATTAGCTAACTCAAACCTTGCTGGATTCAAGACAGTATCAAAGAGATTCCTAGGTCACTACACTCAAGTATCAAAGATTGGAAGAACATAATCATTCTTATTGAGAGCCACACCCTCATACGCAACAACAGCAGACGGAAGCCTAAGTGGTGATTCATTAATTGAAGTCTTCCAATTCTAGTCAAATGGCGCTCCCAAGGAAACATACAGAGTCTTCGATGCCTCTAGATTAGCATTTTTACTCTTCGATGAAGGTTATCCAGTTGAAACATTTGATCTAGTCGATTTCTAAGTTCAACCAAATGGTGATATTTGGGTCTTAGATGCAAAGAATGGAATCTACATCTTAAGATTCTTACCAAATGGTGATTGGGAACTAGTCTCATAGATTGCTGTAAACCTAGGTTAGGCATTTGCATTCGACAAGATCAGCAGAATCCAAAATACAGGTGTTGTAGTTGAATCAATCGCAGTTTTGGCTCAAAATGTTGTCGTTCTCTTCTAAGATAGGAAGCCATATCAAATATTTGATCTCCCCTACACTTCATTGACATACCCTGCATCAGTTAGTTTGAGTTAACAATTCATCGTTGTCGAAAATAGCAATAACTTATACTTATTCGATTCAGATTTAGAGGGAGGAAACAAAGTTTTATACACATACCCATTAACTGGTTTTGCGTTAGTCAACCCCTTCTAACCTGATGTTGTTTTACTCAGCACAACTTAATCATCAAGATTAACATTATCAAGAGGATACCTTAAATTAAAAAGCACAGCAACAAAAACAGCCTAATTAAGCACAGTTACAATTACTGCCAAGCCATAAACAGGAACAGGTACTTGTACTGCCACAGTGCAATTCCAAGTATTGCCTGATGGTGATAAAACAATAGTCAAAATTCCAGATGCTAACAAACAATTACCTAAAGCAGTCACAGAACAAACACAACCATTCTAACTTAACTAATTGGCATCAGGACCAAATCTTCAATATGAATAAGTCTAGACACCAGCACTAGGTGCCAGTTTGACAGTTGCCATCACATCCCTACAAAAGTTAAGTATCACAAACGTTGGACTACCAGACCCCAAGAATGTTCACTATACTAGTGTTCTATCAAATCCTTCAAATTCAAACTAATTCAACATCCTATTTTAGACTGCCGACACAGAAGTTTAAATCTTCAGTTGCAATCACCCATCAATTTATAACGATCAAGCAACATGTTAGGCCCTATCAAAAGCTAAATATCCAGTCTTATTGAATGATAAGATATTCAACTGGTGGTACAAGGGAACAGAAATCACCCTATCTGCATTACTATCAGATTCAGCATTAGTATTTTACACAATCGCTTAAACATCATGGACTGAAAAATACAGAATATCATATGCTGTAGGAGGAATAACAACATACACTTATTTATAAGATTACACCTATGTGATCTACAAGGATCAAGTTGATGTCTATCTCACAAGTACAGGAAAAATCGTTAACACCTTAACCAAAGACTCATTCGCTGATTAATCAGCCACAATCAGTTGGAAACCAACATCATTATATGGAAACAGAGTCTTAAAATCAAACATAGTTTTCATCGTAAACGATAATAATATAATCGTTGGTGATTTCCATTAATAACTCACTTTATTGAAAGTAATCCCATATACAGCTGGTAACGAGATTGCACTAGCTATCGGATTTGATAGTTTCTTCGTAGTTGAGAGATCCAAAGTTGAAACTGAAGCAGGAACAATCACAGAGTATAACTTTGCCTAATTAAATAACATCTATTTATCGAAATCAGTCGGCTTATACATCTATCAATTGACAACCCCAATAGTAGCAGACTTCTGTTCAGAGACAGGTTTCCTATTCATAACTGCCTTCTGCACTGAATGCAAAAAGGTCAAGGTTCTAGCTTACAGACCAAATGCCCTTGCTCATGATGCTCTCTATCAATCCTGGTTAATCACATCCTAGGAGGGACTCTTAGCCAAATAAATTGTTAGTTCATCAGGTGGAGAATAGATGTTCATTTACACTAATGATGGAACCACTCATTAAATTCATAGTTTGGTGAACACTCCAGGATTAAGCATTCAATCCTTAAAGAGTGATCCAACCTACTCAACAAACCTCAACTTGTAGTTAAAGATCTCCAATTTTGCTGACTAAACTCCTGTAACTTTAGAGCAAAAAGTAAAAGTAATCAACACATAAACAAAACTCTCTGTCGATGGCTCTAAATTCACTGGAGCTAACGGAGCCATAGCAGTCACAGCTAAAAAGGCCGAAGATGTCATATATGGATTAGGAACAGACTGGTACACAGGATAAGTCATTTCTGTAGAAATAACAGGAAAAGAGAACGTTGATTCAATTAAAGTATAATAAAGAGTCAATAAAAATCTAACAACAGTATTTGGAGATTATGTCGTTTATGATGCCTAAGATTGGCCAGAATACAAATTGACATTAGTTCAAGCATCAGATGCCATTTTAATCTTAAACAATGACGTCTCATTGAACACAACAGTCATTCAACTAGACATCCCATAAACATGGACATGCGACTAAGTTTAAGGAGATTAGAATCTATTATATATCGCATCCTTATGTTATGATGATAACGACTAATACTATGCTGTCATAACAAGTTGCGCATCCCACAGCGAATGTTTCCCAACAGACATCAAAATCCCAGTTGGTCCAAATGTTGCCAAATTCAAGCTCCTATACGATCACATCATTCTATTGAGAACAGATATCAACGACCCAGCAAATTATGACGGATAATTGGAAGTCCACATCATCACCATAGGAGATACTTGGAGCGTTCAATTATTAAACACCATCGATTTAGAACTTATCTAGACTGCAGTCCCGACAACATAAGCATTCCACCCAGCTGATTTCGAACTTACAGTCTAAAGAGTTGGACCAGATGGTTTCCCCTACTTCAAAGTAATCGTCACCGATGCAGAATTTGGACTCTATTTCCATGACTTCTTTGTCAAAGATGGTCTATATCAATCCTACTCACTTGATCTCTTCGGTTTAGATGAGTTCTTGAACACAGATGCGGATAACATTTACATCAACCCTGAAACCACATTATATCAGGCATTCGGTTGGTTAGGAGTTCCAGCCTTCGATGATAAGGCTAAGGTGTTCACAGCTCAAATTTTATTAACAACCTCAGATGTAGCCAATTATGGATTACAACTCACATTCAAAGAAGACTAAGACAAGAAGGGAACCTTAATTGATAAAGTTGAAGTCACATAAATTCTTAATAGATATGGAACATGGAAGACCTTAAACAAGGTATCAGTTAATAAAGACTTTGTTGCCATTCCATTCCAATCCGAAGATAAATCATAAGTTCTAATCAGTGTCTATAATATCACATAAGAGACTCCAGTTAAGGGTTAAAAAGTAGGTGCAGGACCAGATCCATAAACAATCATTGGAGGAGCTCTATTGTAATACACTGAACCAGCTGATGTCAAGTAACTAGGATTATACATCCCACCATATGGAGACTTTGTCAGTCTTTATGCAACATAAGGAGATTAAACAATTTCAGTCTACAATTTGTATGCCGAACCCTCCTTGAACTTTGGTACAGGATAGGATCTCACCAAGGATGGTAAAAAGGCTGAACTTACAGTTACACTTGCTGCAGTCAATACTCTTTCCAATGAAAAAGTACCAGACGTCAAGGTTAATGTCAATCCATACAGGGCTCCAGGCACAGAAGAATCGTAATTATTTATTTTTATTTTTTTAGATCCAAATTATGGTGGATTATATTAATCATAGTAGGATCATTACTCCTTATCGGTGTTGTAGGATTCATTTTCTACAGAAATAAGAAGAGTAAGACAGATGCTCTATTAGGATGATATTAATAAAACAAATATATTTTTAAAATTTAAACACACAATAAAAATGAGGAGTAATATAGTAAAATTCTTATTGTGTGTTGACATGGATTCTCATTAGATTTATTCTTTGAATTTATAATCTTAAGATATACATATAGAATAAAATGTGCCACAAGAATATAGATAGAGAGCTGAAAAGGATATTTATGATATAAAAAAATTATTGCAATTACCAGGATCATAATGGAATTGGTAGAGTGAGAGGTCAAATAGATATCGCAGAAGACAAATGTCAGAATATCTACTACATAAAATAATCAATTAAGAACCAACATATTTAGCACAGTCTTCAATGTCTGATGCATTCTCAAATGTCTCAACCCTCAAATTAATTGTAGATATTAGCGAGTATGTTAAATTGGAAGGTGAATTCCAAGATTTAAACCCAGCAACCATTGAATTGAACGTAGATTTAGTTACTTGTTCGGATGAAGTTATTAAGAAAATATTAAGGTCTGTTTACAATATATTTTAAATCAAACTAAAGGAGAAGGATAAGGAAAACCAATTTATATTACAAATAGCTGGATTCAGGGAATACTTATCTGGCAACTATAGCATTCTCAGTTACGATCGTGTACGAATGTCTCTAAGAGGAATATAATATCTATAAGTATACTTAACTGAGGTTTGCAGAGTTAAAAAGGTGTTTTAAAACTTTCCCCCAATTTACAATTCAAACATATAGAATCCCCAAGTACCTTGGGAAGAATTTATTGACACTCCCCCATTCTTATTTTACAGCCCAATCCCATTATAAAAATATGTGGTTAATTAAATTCCAAATATTCTTAATAATTAATGGGCGAGATTGAGACCAAGACTTTATATGAAGGAAAAATCGCTCGAGTTTTAAGAAATAAGACGACAATAAAAGGATTCTTGGGATATTTCCATACAAAAACAGATTCTCTACTCTGGTGAGTGTGATTACCAATTTGGTATTACATTAGTGGCTATAAATAATATACATCGACTCCTCATACTAGACGACAAAGATAATGAAGAATTCAAAAAATAGGATGGCCACAAACGACGAGCCACATATAATGGTATATGTGCTCCCAGATATATTACGAAGGCATCTGCAAAATAAGAGGAACTTCACAATACATCCAAAAAGAAAGCCAAGGTGGAGGAACAATCCAAAAAATCCATCTATTTGAAATTGGGTAAAGGGAAAGACAATGATCCATCACATTTTAAACAACTCAATAGGTAATTGTTCAATCCCATGATATTGAATCACGGAAATTCGGGATCCTCAAATATGGAATACATAGCCAACAAGTTCGAATTAGATCTCATCCCTTACTTGATATCCATACAAGTTATCCTATTATATGGCTAAACCCCTCTAACGAAATGCTGTACACAATAATCACAAAAAGTGCCATTTCGACAATTGTGCAGATGGGATTCATAAATCAACTTCTCAGGACTCAAAATATCACAACTACCCATGGAATTGAGAATGTGTTTCAATATTATAATACATTCCTCTAATGGGGAAGAATAAATAATCGGATCAACAATGACAGAAGTTTTCGATGATAATGGGAAATTCAAACAAGGCTTACTTAAATTGAATATTTGGCCCTTCTACAAAATCGATAACAGATTAGCATGCATGAATGAGTATTATGGTAAGGGATTAAATCACAATGATGATTCAGAATATTATTGTAAATTAATTATAGGATTGCCTAAATTTTGTGATGACATGTATTGGAGTCTAAGAGATCAAATTTATATGCAAGATCAAGGATTTCCCATAAGTCCTTTTAACAGGTCATAATTGCAATATGGACAAAATAAAAAAGAAGACTCTCAAAATAACGAAAGAAGAGGAACCAACTAGTCAACTAAATACTACCAAAAAGACTGGAAATAGACACCCACTACTGATGAACTAGCCTAATTAGATAAATTATTGAAATTTGATCCATTAACTCGAGGTCTCTACACAGATCAAGATAAATATATCCTATTAAAGTGCAGAAACCATTATAAGAATTTGCCACAAGCTTTCCCTATTTTCTTGTGTGCCATTAATTGGAGTGACCCTGAGTAAATAAAAGAGGTATATTAAATGATGAAAGTTTGGACCACATTAAGACCAGATGATGCTTTACCTTTAGATGCTAACATTTCTGATGAATCTGTCAGATTTTATGCAACTAAGTAAGTTGGGAAATACAAAGATGATGAATTGGTTCTATTCATGTTGGAATTAACTTAAGCATTAATGTTCGAATAATCTCATTTTTCACCTCTCGGAGAGATGTTGATAGAAAGATCTATAATGAATCCATGGGTTGTTGGACATGAATTGTTTTGGCAGTTAAGATCCCAACTACATATCTAGGCATCTTATGAAAGATACAGTTTAATATTAGAATAGTTATTAATGCTTTTTGGTACATATAGATACGAACTGTTTGGTGAAATATGTGTAAATGATGAAATTATGTATGTTGCAGAAAACATCAAGTTAGAGGGGAATGCTGATAGACGTAAATAGGACATGAGACAACAATTATAATCAATTAGACACAAATTTGGTCCAACATTTCAATTTGCAATCGATCCAAGAATGAACACTAACGGATTCTTGTATGATAAATGCAGTGTTTTAAATTCCAAAAAAGTACTCTATATTCTATTTAGTTACCATTATGGCTAGCCATGAAGACTGCTGAAGTGAGAGATGAGAACTATTACCCAGAGGATGTTAAAATTATCGAATCTTAGAATGTGAGAGATTAAGAATAACTAAAAATTCTTAGAAAAGAAAAATTAGAGAGAAAGGCCAAGCCAAATGAGAAGATGATGATAATCTACAAGTGTGGAGATGACATTCGCTAAGATTTGTTGACTTTATAGTTGATAAAGATTATGGACAAAATCTGGTTAGATTACGGATATGATTATCGTATGAAGCCATACAAGGTGATATCAACTTTAGACTAAGTAGGTATGATAGAGGTGGTTTTGAACTCTGAAACTACGAGTTAAATCCACGAAGACTCTGGAAAATTCGGAGCCTTGAATAAAAGTTCCATAGTGGAATATTTGAGGAAATTCAATAAGACGAACATGGAGAATGCTACAGAGAATTTTTTACGATCCTGTGCTGGTTATTGTGTGGCTACATACATATTGGGGATTGGAGATCGTCATTCTGGTAATATTATGATTACAGAGATGGGGCATTTATTTCATATTGATTTCGGACATTTTTTAGGAAACTTTAAAACAAAATTTGGATTTAATCGAGAGCGAGCACCATTTGTGTTCACAGAGGAGATGGCCTACGTGATGGGTGGAGTGAATGGTGCCAACTTCTAGAGATTCCAAGAAATATGTGCAGTAGCATACAACTAAGTTAGAAAGCATGGTCATTTGCTAATAAATATATTTTTGATGATGCTTTCTGCTGGTATGCCTGAATTATAGGAGCTATCTGATATAGATTATTTGAAATAAAAGCTCTAATTGAATATTGGGGAATAATAGGCATCTGAATTATTTAAAAAAGAAATAGCTGAGAGTTTGAGTGACAAGTGGAGAAGCTTTGATAATCTTATACATAACCTTAAGAGAGGGTGATATTAAAAAAATTTTTTTATTAAGAATAATTTTTTTCTTGATAAGTATGGTGGAAAAAAAAAAAAAAATACAAAAATCACTTGAAAATAGTGAAGACTTTGGAGTTCTTCTCTATTTTCTTAATGATTTTGTCTGAAATCTTATCTTTCGCATCAATTATTTCCTAGATTGAGAATAATGATAGTTTTTTATGGTTTAACTTAGTAAAAATTGAATTTGTAAGCATCTTCTTATTGATATTGCGTCCTTTGTCTAATATTTTTTCTAAGGGAACATTTAGGGATTTCTAGAGTCTTTCTACCTCTTCCTTGCTTATAAATTTTCCACAAAATCTCGGTCTAGAATCAGCCACAATTTTTCTAGAAACATATTAGACTTATCGACGTTGTTAATTTTTTTTCTTTTCCTTATATCTAAATATGGCCTATTGTCTAGAAATCATCTACGTTTCCTAATTTGTAGGACTTGTCACCTGACTACTTTAAATGGTTTCTAAAATAATTCTTAGAAATTTCTTTATACCTTTTAAAATTATTGGCTCAGGAATTGTTGTCTAAGGCTGTTAAATGATTTGTGAACCATATAGTTTATCCAACATATTAAGTATCATAAACTAGTTGAATCTTATTTAGTTTTAATTCTTTTTTATATGATTGATATATACATTGTGAAACATTAGGTCCATATATTATCTGGTGTCTATCATGAATTAGTTATTCATTTTTTTTTTTTAATTTTAGAATAGTTAGAGAAGCTCTTTAAATAAATATTAAATTAAATATAATTATTAATGAGCATTTATATTGTTATTTAGATACGATGGAATTAATTTCTTAAATGAGGTAATAATCTCAAAAATTCTAATTTTTTCTATATTAAGAAACTATAAGTTTATTCTTTTGAAAAAGAAATTTATATTATATTTTTTAATATCCTTGGGAAACAATTTAAATATGTATTTAAAAATATGTATTTAAAATCAAAGATAACAAAAAACAAAAAAAATTTCAAAAATTCACTATCTATAAATTTGGAAAACTTATAGCTTTTTTTGTATCCTCTACAGTATGTTATGATTCAAAGTATTTCCTTAATCCAAAATTTCTTTTAATGAGTTTCTTTTGATTTTATTACCATCCTAAAATAGAGAATCAAGTGCATTTAATCTTATATTTCTATTTTAATCAAGTAATCTATTTAGGGATACTCTAAATATAGTTTATAAATTTTTTTCCTCATCCTTACTTATAAATCTGCCCTAATAACGTGGACGCTCTAAGGCTGTTATTTTTCGACTCAAATATTATATTTTATTGTTAGCTATCCGATTCTTCTTCTCTCTGAAACGTTTGAGGGCTAACCGACGATTCTACTCATTGGGGGGTATTAATTTTAACTAGGACTAGTTAATGAAGGATTGGATTTCTAAAAAATTATCATAATTTTCTTAGAATTTTTAACCTAATTAGGGACTAAATTCTATATTTTTAGAATTTTCCATTTATGATGCAGTCCCTTCACCAAAAACATGATTTAAGCATTATATTATTATTTATTTCATTTTCATGACCTGTTACTTTGAATAATATTTTTAAAATATAAATACCACATTTGCATTCTCAGAAAATGTCATCTATTGAACCATCTGTATTAAGTTATCATCCATCATAGAATATTCGAGGAACTCCTATTATAAAATTTAATTAAATTAGCCGACATTTAGAGATTATATTAATTAATAAATGAATGAATTATCTTAAAGGATCATACAATTTAGAAGATATATTCATTAAAATGCCGAATTATCAATGAAAGAATTCAAGACAGCCCAATATATAAAAGACATACTCTTCTGAAGGATTTGAAGAAATTCACACATTAGCCGAAACGGGAATCATTGCAGTCCTAAGAGGTGAATAAGATACCTCCATCCTTATTAGAGGTAATTTAATTGAAATAAATTAGCCGATATTGATGCATTAGCAGTAAATGAAGATACAAATTTAGATTTCAAATCCATCAATCAAGGAGTACATCATGCTTGTGGCCATGATGGACATGCAGCCATTCTACTTGGAGTTGCGATTGACACACTAAGAAAAGTTAAGAATGGATTAAAATTGTAAAAGGGAATAAAATTTTGTTTCCAACCTGGAGAGGAAGGAGCAAATGGAGCTAGAGAGATTATTTAAGACAACAAAACTTATGATTTATTGGAATCTAGCCCTAAGGTAGAAAATTGTTTTGCATTACACATATCCTCATTTCTACCTCCAGGTTTTGTAGCTTATCGTACAGGAGCTATTTCTGCCCACGCTTGCTAATTCACATTAAATATCTTTGGTAAAGGAGGACATGTGATGGATTAGACAGAAACTATCGATGCAGTTTTAATTATGGCACATTTAATTTAGGAAATTTATAGCTTCAAAAAGCTATTCTCAAGAAAAGGAGCAATATCGATCGGCTAAGCCTAAGGAGGTTAAGCATATAATGCAATCGTTGAATAAGCAGTATTAAAAGGAACATTTAGAATAATCGATAAAGAAGACTTACCGATATTCTTAAATGCATTTGAAAATTTAAAACATTAAACAGAGGATAAATTTAAATGTAGAATCGATTGTGAGATAAATACCGATCGATATTATTAAGCAGAAAATCATCCATCATTAGAAGAATTGATGCAGAATATTTTAAAAGAAGTTGTGGGTGAGAAATTTTATATCAATATACCTGAGCCAACTTTAGGAGGGGAAGACTTTAGTGAGTTTTCAAGTATCTATTAATTCTTATAATTAGTGAGAGTGCCATCAGCCTATTTTGGTCTTGGGGGTAGCATTAATCCTTAAAAACTATCAAACACTCATCATTCTCCTTAATTTGACTTTGATGAAAAGTGTTTAGATATTGGTCTAAAAGTTTGGTAGACGTTAATCGAGAAAAAATGTGTTATTTGATCATTCAAAAATATATTTTTATGTTAATTTCCTATTAATAAATAAATTAAAAAATATCATGAATCATATTGAGAACCTGAAGAATCAGGCATTGAAGATGTAATAATTAATATATTTTAATAGCAAAGACAAGCTGACTAAAACCCCCCTTGAATAATAATTGAGTGAGGCGACATCTAATGAAAATTATAATGCCCCAACAAGATTATTGTAAGAAATTGCAGAAGCAACATACGGATAGTATTATTATATATAAATTAGCACCTCGTGTGACTTGATCATGAAATTCATATGGAAGCGATTAGATTCGGATAACAAAGAATGGAGAAGAATCTTAAAGACATTGCATCTTATAGAATATTTAACAAAAAATGGTGCACCAAGATGTGTGGGGGAATTTCGAGATGCCATATTCAAGGTTAGATCATTTTCTGATTTCTTTCTAGTTGAAGGAGGTCAAGATAAAGGAGCTGCAGGTATCAATATTAATATATTTTTTAATTAGTAAGAGATAAAACAAAAACCCTAGTTGATCTACTCACAAACGAGAAGTAAATAGAAGAGGAGAGAGAGAGTGCCAAAAAAATAAGGGAAAGAATTCAAGGTAATCATTAAATATATATCATTAGCTAGTGGAGGTGTGACTTCAATATCAAGCAATTCCAATTATACTGGTTATAGTGGAGACTAATACACCAATGATAAATATAGAGGATACGGGTCGGATAGTGTTAACAAAATAAATAATCAAGCAAGTAAGCCAACATAGAGTACAAGTGATACAGGAAGAAATATTGAAAATGAATACAGTAATTTTGTTATAATATTTATTAGCTGCAAAATATGGGCTCTATGCAGATGGAAGTGGAATTGATAAATATAGAGGCAATAAACCTGAAGTCAAGGAAGATCCAAAACCATAAATAGATTTTAAACAACCATTTTAGGACCCAGTCAAAAGACTGTCTAAACCAGGAGAATCATCAGGATGGGATGTGCCAGGACCAAAACCATAACAAACATAGAATATTTAAATCTAATAGTAACCATCATCTGCACAAAAACCATAAATAACAAGTTTGATTGATGATTTCGAACCAACACCAATAGCATAACCCTAACCTAAATAAGATAATTCTTGGGGAATATTCTAAGCACCAGTCCAAACTTAACCAATTCAATCAATTTAACCAATTCAACCCATTTAATAAATTCAACCAATTTAGCCTATATAAGCAGTTTAATAGCCAATCTAATAGACCATTTCACAACCACCAAAATAAAACCTAATACCAATGGATTTCTCCTTTTAAACAACTCCTTAATAATAACCATAACAACCAGTTTAGTATCAACAACCATTCAACTAATAGTATAACCAATAAGTTCCTACATCACAATAATCTAATTATGCTGCATTATAACAACCATTTCCATAATAATAACAATAATAAGGATTTAATGGCTAATAATAATAACTCAATATAAATTAACTTTATTAAGCATAACCATAACAGTAAAATCCATATTAGGCATTCAATTTTCAATAGTAATAATAACCATAATAATTTGTCATACCACAATATAATGTGTAAGCAACCTAGCCCTAAACTAATTATAATTAGTAATTTAGTGCATCTAAGAAATAAGATGATGAATTTACTGATTTTCAAGGTCCAACATCTCAACCTGTCAAATCAAAGGAGTAATAGCTTTTAGATATGCTTGATTTGAAGAAGGAGGTAGAGCAGTAGAAAAAAACCACCTATCAGGGGACACTATTGACATCACAATCTGATATGGATAACTTTTAGATCAAATATCCCGCATATGGAGCATATAGATGAAAAAAAAATATAATTAATTTATGAATAATTAAGGATTACGTTTACGAACGAGCAGGAGATCTATCGCTGATTATGAGCAATAAACAAGACCAACAACTACTTCTGTTTTCTCTAGAACCTATAGAAAAATATAATTGCTTCGTAAACTAGAGGAGAGATCTATCGTTCCTAAATAACCAATACTGAGACTTTTTTGTAAAGCCGTTTCAACGCCCCTCCATTAGAGTTAAAAGGATAAGAATTCAGAAAAATGTTTTATAAAGAAAGGAAGTGCATGCATGTCAACATAAACAGATTAACCAGAATCTCCTGATAATTTGAGATAGAGATCATAACCAAATACAAAATTCCTACTAAGTTTTCGTAACTTACCCGAAACACAACAATCAGCCAGACCAAGAGTCTTATCAGTTCGATTATTACAAAAAAAAAAACATCAAACTTTGCCATCATTTGATCAAAAAGTTCAACCCTTCCCTTTCGAATATCAGGAACAGGATTTTGATTTAATGGAATATATAAAAGGGAGAGCCTCTCGAAAAATTTCATAATATTGAATTTGTAATTTTTTTTTTATAATTGTTTATTTTAATTTTTATATATCAATCATCAAATAATTCAGGATTCTAATATAATATATAAATTTTACATATTTTCTTAATTTTTAAGTTATCTCAAAATCTAATTCTTCATTTGTTTTCTCTACATATTTTGGAGCATCAATATTGATTTCTACAATTTCCTAATTTTCATCTTCCTCTTCTTAAATTTTTGGTAGGGTATCAAATATATTTAATGCAAACTTATAAAGATTATCTATCTCTTCTTCTAATTTATTGACTTACTTCTTTTAGTTTTGTATGACATTCAAATGATCTTCAGTAGAAGATGAGGAGTTTTTTAGAATATCATCCCCTAATTTAATAGCATTATCTAACATTGCTTTTAATTCCCTTGTTTCCTTCAGTATATCTTATTTAGATAAGTCTTTGATTATTTACTCAGCCTCCTTATTCATAGAAAAAACTTAATCAATAAATTATAATTATGACACTAAATATGGTGATGGCTAATATTTTGTTTTCTTTTTCAAATTTTCAATGGTTTGAATCATCTTAGACCTTTCTTCAAGCTAGGGTCTATTTGCTATTTTCTTTAATTCCTCGTTTACATGGAAGTTTTTCTATTCAATAATCCTTTCCATAGCTTCCATTCTTAATGTGGGATCCTTTGGTAAAGCACCAGGTCTATCTAATTCTAAACTATCTTATTCTTTATAGTTTGGATTAATTTTCTTCAATTTTTTATGAATATCAACCAATTATGTTTCATCTAATTTATATGGATTAGGTAATTATTTAACATTGATTGGTTTGTAATTTTCAATGTTCTCTAATAATTTATCTAGTCTATCTTGATCTTCTTAATGCAATAAAGTTGGTTCAATCTTTTCCATAAATTTTTTCCCCTTATTAAATTGTTTACTTAACTTCTCTACTACATCCTCCTTATCTTACTAATCTTGAGCATTATTAGCTTCCTATTAGCTTAAATTCGACTAGCTTCCTTACAATTAAAATTATAATTATTATCTATTTCTCAATAATTCTGTAATAAACATTGATCTTTGCTTGACAGACAATTAAGAATCATTTTCAATGGGTTGTTCCACAATTTATTTAAGTTTTTCTAAATTCATAAATACCTTCTTCTCTATTTGTTCCTTTTCAACTTCCTATAATTGTTATTACAGTGATTCTATCTATCTTTCCAACTCTGCATTTTCATCCAACTTTTTATATTTCAATTACTATTCTGGATATGAGTCTAAATATTCAGATAATTCCTTCTAATATCTAGATCTACTTTCTTCTGTCTCTTTGATACACTTATCAACTTTATCCAGCATCTCTTATAATTCTTTAGGCTATCTCTTGAGAACCTTCCTTTGAGGATCATTATAAACCCAATTAGCTAAAGATTGAGTCTTTTTATCAGTTTTTGAAGATTATGAAATACTTAAAGTTTCAGACTTAACACTTCGAGTATCATAGTCTCCACTCTGTTCATATGATTTTTCAGTTGAAACGAAACTTGAATTCTTTTCTTTTCCTTAAGCTTTACATTCTGATGAAGGTCTCGGAATGGATGTATCAACCCTTTTAATGTTTGCGCTTTAATAGAATTAATTGATAGGTTTCTTATTGGATGCACTTGGAATTGAAGATTTGATCTGAAAGGGTTTTGATGCAATCTTATTTAAAGTTGGTTGTTATGATTATTATGTTCCTTCATCATATACTTTTTTTATTTCAGGATTCTCCTTCATCTTTTCCTACATGTATTAGGAGAAGGAATTGGATGGCATTTAAGGTTTCTTGGAAAGTGGTTTCAAATTAACTTATTACATAATAAATTTAATAAGTATAGTATTTCAATTTATTTTCATAGGTAATTTAATTGACCTTCTACCCACAGAACTTTGCATAATCTCTTGTCCTAACCTGCTTTTCTTGACCTTGTTGCACATATTGAATGCCCATAAGTTGAATCCTGTAAAGATGGCTGGAAACATCATGCATATTGATACTGAAAAACTCAAACTTAAAGTGTTTATGATGAACATTCCAGCAAACATAAAAAACATGAACAATTATATGAACCAAAATATTCTACTATGAATTCTTTATATATTCCCCTTATCTGTCAATCTAGTTTCAAATACCCATCGCTCTTTATCCTTTTCATCAATCTCAACCCACCATCTTAAACCAACTAAAACTCTATTAGAATCATACATACCTTCCACAAACATTCTTAATAATCCAAAAATCAATCGCCCCCAAAATTACAATAATCTCATACAACACTACTGTTTAATAATATGGTGTTATGAAATATAGGATTAGGATTACTCCCTTGAAAAAGAAACATAAAATGCATTAAACTGGGTTAGGGGATTGCTATAAATCGATATTTGCCGACTTGAACAAGTCATAGTTTGCAAAACCCATCAGATTCATATTGTAGCTCATAGTCAACCAATTTTATTCTCTTTCATTCCACATTTAAGGTGGGATGCTATTATTGCTCTATGGACCACCCTGTATAAATGATTCGACCATTCTGTCTGCTAAGAATGGAGACTTCTATTACTCTCCTAATTATGGTGGCCTAATATCACTAATTTACTAAAGTCTCAATGGATCAATCATTCGTTATAATTATTTATTTTATTATTTTTCTTTCTAAATTTTATCATTTGAGATAAAAATGTCACGATATGCAAAGAAACCATTTGGAGGATCTAAGGTATCTATCATTTGAGATTAGTATATACCCTAACAAGATGCTAATAGAAGAGTGTAAACTGAAGCTGCAGATTTTGAGGATATTGACTTATAAAGTGCAATATAAAAATTTAAGAACCTCTAAGATAAGACTAAAACACCAAGCAAATATATTCGAGCAAAAAGCAAAAGTCCAACTCCCTTTAGTAATAAAACTGTCGATTATTCATAATTCTCATATACCAATTTAAAAATTATTGGTTAAGGATCATTTGGTGTTGTTCATAAAGCCAAGGTAATTGAGACAGGAGAAATAGTTGCAATAAAAAAAGTTCTTTAGGATAAAAGATACAAAAATCGAGAATTATAAATCATGTAGGAAATTGACCACCCTAATTGCATAGCATTAAAGCATGCCTACTATACAAATGGAGATACACCTGATGAAAATTATCTTCATGTAATTATGGACTATTATCCAGAATCACTATATTCGTTACAATAATAATATGCGAAAAACAAATTAAATTTACCTGAAATATAAATCAAACTTTACTCATATTAGCTATTAAGAGCATGTGCATATGTTCATTCCAAAAACATTTGCCATAGAGATCTAAAACCTCACAATATATTAGTCAATCCGTCAAGTAATCATTTAAGGTTGTGTGATTTTGGAAGTGCTAAAAGATTAACATAAGGAGAGCCTAATATCGCTTATATTTGTGCTAGATGTTATAGGGCACCTGAACTATTTTTTGGAGCAACTAATTACACAGCCTAAATAGATATTTGGTCTGTTGGCTGCATCATAGCTGAAATGTTGAATGGTTCACCTATATTTTAAGGTGATAGTGCAGTAGATTAATTAGTTGAAATAATTAAAGTCTTAGGGACACCCTAAAAGGAAGATGTTCTTGCAATGAATGAAAACTACGATATGAAACTATTGAAAATAGTATAAATCAGAAAATAAGATTGGAAGAGGGTAATAATATCTAATTATTATGAGGTACTCAATCCGATTTCTGATCCAGACTGCATAGATTTAGTTAGTAAGTTACTCGTCTACTCACCCTTATAAAGATTGAATGCTCTTCAAGCCCTAGCCCATCATTATTTTGATGAATTGAGGGATGAAAACTATTATCGAAGCCTTTAAATAAGAGATATTCCTTGTCCTGATTTATTTGATTTTTCCAAAGATGAACTAAACAAAGATTAATATTATATCAACAAATTAATACCAAAGTGGTATCGTAAAGCTAAATGAATATATAATTTATAATCTATTTTTTATGAGATTGACAGATTAAGTGTATTTTACTTATTAATTAAATTATTTATGTGAATTGAATAACGTTCAATAATCAATCCTTAATTTTTTAATGATTTATCCTGTTTCTTTAAATTCTGTCATATTTGTTAGCCTCATTAGTGTAAACATTCTGCCTAACTTCATTCAAAAACTATTTATTTCCTTTAACTTATTCTGGCTCCTACCATTGTAGTTGTTTAACTCTCTCTTCAGCAAACTATTTCATTTGGTCTCTTTATTAATTCAAATCACCTGTAGCTCTTGAAGGTTTCTTTTTCATCATAGAAAAATCAGGTTTCAAGTTGCCATCTGCATCCTTGACACAAATATTTCCAAATCTCTACTAGAGATATTACTAATATATTTAAGTAGATGAATTATTCGATGTAGCAGATTTATCATTATCTGTCGATTAAGATCTTGAACGAGATCTCTTCTTTTTTTTCTTCTTATCTTTCTTGCTTTTTTTATCCTTTTTTTCCTTTTTTTCCTTTTTCTCTTTCTTAATTTTAGGCTCACTCTCTAAAACCTATCTCACCTTCAATGGATTCTATAAAAGTTATTATTTCAATTAGTTTTCCTAATATGATAAAATAAAATACCCCTTGCATTATTTTGAACAAAGGATCTTCATGGACCTTAACGAAGTTCTCACATTTAGCATTAGTAGTCTCCTCCTTAAATATAGTTTAAAACTATTATTAGCCCTTCTTCTTGTCCTTGTCTTGAATGGACTCTGCCTCACCCTATGTAACTGGTTTTCCCAATAAATACTCTTCAGCAGACTTCTGCTATTGCTCCAATCTCCCAACATCATACATCCATTCAAGTCTATCGAGGTGAGACTTAGGTATCAAACCAGCGTCTACCTACATCTTCTTTAAATCCTCAATATTTTTTTCCTCTAGCAATTTCTTAGCCCTCTCCTATTCCCTCTTAATTATGTCAGCCTGAATCTACTCTCTAATCCAAACTATCTCCTAATTTTTAATCGATCCAGGATGCCAATTCTTCTTCTGTAAATAATTCAAACCCATTTTTTTATATAGAATTAAATTTTTGTATAAAATTTCTTTATCAATTAACATAGCTAATAACATATCGAAATATAATGACGATTTTGGGGAAAATAAGGAATTTGATGAAGTTGAAATTTGATGAAAATGACGATTTGTAAATTTATTCTCGGTCACCACTTAAGCCTCATAAAGAAAAAGAATAGAAATAGTTGATTTTAGGTTCTATATGGAAGTTTTAAATTAGAACAGGTAATAATTTCTAATTCATATAATTGCTATCAGAATAACTTCTCTCTCTCAGAAGAAAAAATTATTAATGAATAAAAATGGGACGCTAACAACTGATATTTAATTATTATTATTAGTGAAAATCCAATATATAATTATCATTAGGATTTGTTAAAAAATGAATTATTTCTTTCTCTAAATGAAAATAAAATTATAAATAATTTTAGTATGAAGTAAACTAGCAGTTACTATTATAAAATTTTCTCGCTTCGTCCATTTATGATCTCTGATCCTCCTAGAGTCAGAGATCCTCAGGTTTGCTTAAGTGTAATAGGAAATATAATTTATAAAATTACATAATCTAAGAACGATGATCAAGCCCTTAGGAATTGTTTGAATTACGTTAAAAAAACCTTAGAAAAATAGGATATTACGAGCTAAAAGTTGATTCAGAAAGAAAATACGATACAATGTGAATATTTTTACACTAATATGTCAAATGATGAGATTTTAAAATTGATATAGATTCCAAGCTTGTAAGCAAGTTGTTTTGTGTATTTATTAGATATTGTCCATACTCTAGCAAAAAACATAGGATTTTTTAATCAAAAATACAACTCAAGTATTTGGATTTCTTTCATAGAGGCTTAATATTTTTAAAGATTTAAATATATTCTAGAATACTAATAAGGAATAAAGAAACAAAATTCATTGGTTCTAGAATAAATAGTTTCATCAAATATTGGATAGCAATTAAAATTTTTGAACATCTCACTGTAACCTGGGCATTCACAAGTAATTTAATATATTATTTGAGAGATAGAAGATTTAGGGATTAATTTTACATCTTAGTATTGAAGCATAGTATCATTTGTTAATGAAGACAGGTGAGATATAAAGAAAATATAACGATTTAATCTTAAAATAATCACAAATGAACTTACTGTATACATTCATAGATCACCAAATTCATTAAGATATATCGAAAGTTACTTTTATATATGAAGAATGGAAGAATTAATCTAGACTTCCTCTTCCTGAATTTGCTAAAGATATTAAATAAATTTAAAAATTAAATTTAAGTATAAATTAATTATTGGATAATGCTAATTTTTAAATGATTCTTTAAGTTTAAAATATAACTGGGTAATTGGCAGAGATATCTTAAATTTTAAGTTAAAATACATAATAAAGCCATTTTACAGAAAATTTCGAAAATTTTGATTAATTTAATGCTGAAATATCTGTAATTTAAGAGGAATTGAATGTTCTGTTAAAAAGGTTTATTTAAGCGTAAGGAGAATTGAATAAA
>VMTU01000300.1:0-45073 GCA_016759055.1 Paramecium bursaria
AATCTTTTAAAAATACAAAAGAAATTTATTACTTACTTTTTCCTTGCCTAACATGTCTTAATCTTGAAAAAACTTAAAGCTCTGATTGATTTACATTCAAATATTGATCCAAGTCAAACTCATAATAGACGTAATAGCATGCACAAGATCTTCAAAACAAAAATCGCACCTTTATGATCATATTAATTATTCATTTCTCATTTTATAATCTTTATAATCTTTATAATTTTTTTAATATGGACTGGATGATTTGGTGGGAGGAAATCCGTAAGCAAAAATTTGGGTACTATCAAATTTAATTAGTGAGGAAGAGCCACAGAGGAAATGTATATTATTGTTCTAATATTAGTTGACATCTAAGCACCAGTCATAACTGCTCATACTTGGGTTATTCTCGATGCATCAAGTGGTAGATTGATTTGGGGAAAGAATGAGCATTCTAAAAGGGAAGTTGCCTCGATTACTAAAACTATGACTGCCTATGTTACTTTGAAGCTGATAGAATAACTGAAAATAGACCCATTCAAGGTTGAGGTAGAAGTTACTGAATTCGCCGCATCCATTGGAGGCACAACTGCTTTTCTACAATAAGGAGATATGGTAACGCTGATTGATTTACTTTATGCATTAATGTTACCATCGGGTAATGATGCTGCATTAGCGATCGCTGAAAACTTAGGTGTTTACTTATATTTTTAGCATAAGGCCTTCTAAGCAAAAATAGATTCAATAAAAGATAACGATTAGATTACTATTACAAATCCAGCGTTATATTTCGTACAAGAAATGAACAAGGCTGCATAAAAATTAGGTCTCACAAACACATATTTTACTAATCCTCATGGATTACCTCATAGACTGAACAAATCAACGTCCTACGATATCGGAAAGTTGTGTTTCCATGCACTAAAGATACCATTATTATAAAAAATTATAAACACCAGACTTTATGCATCTAAGATTAAAAGATAAGGATAAGACTATACTATTATATGGGAAAACACAAACAAATTATTGGAACACGGTTTCAGTGGAATAAAGACAGGAACAACTCATGATGCAGGACCTTGCCTTGCATCTCTATTTTAGGGAAGGAAGCATACTTATATCATAATAACCTTAAATTGTAGAACTAAGGATGATAGATGGTCAGACACTTGTAAATTAGCGGATTGGGTAACAGATATTTATGAAAAGTATTGATCCAAAAAAAAATTATAAATATTACAATTATATAATGTTTTCTGAATAGATTGCAAAAATCAAGACGACACCTATAGTTAGTTTATTAAAACCGGGTTTGTATGTTGATGTGCATGATAATTATGGCTAATGGAGAAATGCTAAAATTAAGAATATTGATACAGAGATATCCGTATCATTCGATGGTTGGGGATCCAAGTACGATGAGTCACACAGGGCTAATTCAAGTAAGGTTGCCTACTTCAAGTCTCACTCAGAACCATATACAGGCTCTTAGAAATAGAGTTAGAGAGAATTTGTCTTTCAAAAAGAAGTGGATCACATTCAACAAGTTATTGAAAAGCTGTCCACCCTCAAAACATCAGATTTCAAAATGGATGCTCCTGAATTGTGCTAATTTATTAGAGGCGAGTTATTCTTTTTAATTGACAGCATATTAGAGGAAAGGTAATTGCATCCTGGAGAAGTGAGAAGTGCTGCAGATTTATTAGAAGCATTTATCAGATTTTTTATTGCATGGATTAATAACCTCAAACTTCACATCTATATTCCAGGACACATGGCTCACTCTTACTTATATTACTTCAATGAAGATGTGGGACTAGTTGCATGTTTTCCAGACATGTTTGATACTTTGTTTAAAATATTATATGGTGGATTTGATAGAACCAAGAAATTTTACCAAAGCTGTGAGCAAAATTTATTTAAGATATATAAAATTGGAGATAAGTCTCTCTAACCCTATATTGGATTGTTTAATTATTTTAAAAATGAAGGAGGAATTGAAGCTATAGAAAATCTATTAAAATGGGAGTATAAGGAAGATAATGAAGTCAAGTATAGAACTCCATTCAATATCATTAAAAATGTGCTGCCAATAATTGATTAAATATATAAGTCTCTTGCTATGGTGGGAACTGATTAAGCTAAAAATGATTGGTTATAAAAAATGAAAGATGTATTTATCTAATCTCTATTTAAAGCTCATTATATTTAGATTGTAAAACTTGACATCTCATGACTACAAGGATAGCACAAAGGATAATTCTATTAATGCTTGTTTTGAAATATTCAAAATAATGCATAAATTCTTTCCGTCAATAAAAAATATTTAGACAGAAGCCGAATAAGCACTGGTTAAACTATCAATATCATTAATTAAATCATCAGTGATGGATAAGAAAATTAAAGGTTTACAGGAAATATCAGATATCGTCAATCGACAATAGTCAAATTCAAGATATTAAACAAACATGTATGGAAATCCCTATTAATAAACTTGGAATACAACAGATACTTAAATAGCGAAGTTTCTTCTTGATGAGAAAATGTTTGAAATAATTATCTCAGAAGCCTCTCACTCAGAAGTATTTAAAAAATCTGGACCGGTAAATTATTTAAATTTATATTTTAGATATTAAGATTCCTATCAGAGAGCGGATATGTGAGATAGGAAGAGATAGATTAACTTTGGATAGCTGCCATGAGTAGACATGAAGCCGAAGCTTAATCCATATATGAGGTTATCAATGAAATGTGCAAGGTCTTACCTTAAGATCTGATAGAATATATCTATAGTCTAATATAAAAAATACCTCAGAAAGAATATGATCATCACTAAATTGTATTCATCAGAGAGTTTTGTATTAATATCTCTAAATCTATTAACAATATGTAAAAGAAGGTGAAAATAAATCCATAATATTTTTTATGGGAATTGATATAGGATAAGTCATAAGTGTAGCCTTAATATATGAGTTTACTTTTACAGGGATTTCAGTCTAATGTCAAATCTGAAAGAGACCACTATCAAAATATGTGTTTAGAAAATTTAAGGAAATTATAATCATTTCCATAAAGTTTATTTATACTATAGAAAATAATTGAGTCTCATGGATAGAGCAATATGTAATGGAGTTACACAAGTTCAGAAGATATATTGCATAAAATAATGAAGGAAGTACCACTCATAGATTTAATTGTTTAAAGCCTTGAACAATATAGAGGAGCAGTTTCGGGGCCTATTGAGGCATCCTAGGTAGTTGTTGGAAAGCTACCTCATAATCTTAGAATTTAGTATAGCATAGACTTCTTAGATTACATTGGTTCTTCAAATAAGAAATACGAATTCTCTATTGAAAATTTCAGGAAACTTTGGTAAATCCTGATTGTGAACCCAGTTGTTGATTCTGATAGATAATAACTATTGGAGCTTTTGAATAGAGGAAATTTTAAGTTTAAAGAAGACCTTTTCAAAATAATATTTTCAAAAATAAATTATCCTATTAAACAGTGTTATAGAAATTTGGAGAAGTATTTCTATATGATAAACATAAAAAATCAATCTTTAATTCAAGTTAAGTCTACTATTAAGGTGAGTAAATATGATCAAATAGTTGGTCTGGATTTCATATTTGAGGTTGCATTTCAATAAGATTCAGATTAAGCAATTTAAACACTCGTTAATTTGCATTTAAGAACTGAGAAAGTATCGTAAGTGGATGCTAAACTCTATATGTGGAATTAGTTTTTGAATAGATGTAAAGATGGTTTGAGAAATCCCAACTACAACCTATCAAACATAATTAAATGTCTCAAGCTACTAGTCACAGGAGTTGAGGGAAAAATATATCTAAATAGTCATAACCCAGAATCATAATAAACTAAACTAACAATTTAATTTGGAAAGGATGACAAGAACGCTAAAGAAATATATCTTCCTTCAAATACAACAATTTTAGGTTTAAGAAAGCACTTGAATACTTAGTATAATCTTAAAGAATAGGATTTTGACTTCTACTTTGTTTACTATGATATAAAACTCATTTAAGAAAGTGAGGAAGAATATGCTGTATAACTTGTAGAGGAATCAAGATCTAAAGATAAGCCAGATATTATCATCCAAAACCTAGGAAGTAGCACTAATCCACATTACCTTGGCTTGAAGAAATTTAAAGCAATGTTAGCCGGCAATTAAGATATAGCAGAAATATTATTTGAACTTCTATAATCTGAGAATTATGATGATATTTGGGAAGTATTAACAATTATGCCACAAAACAGATAAATCAAATAACAATTAGAGTAAGGAGCCAATAATGAGGAGAAATGGGCAAATATACTTTACTTTAATTGTAATAAAAAGCTATTATATTGTTTACAAATTTTTGAGGGGATGTTACAGGAAAAACGTCAAATAACTGAATTTGTTAAAAATAGAGGATACAAGGCTCTAGCAGGCTATTACCTCAAGAGATAGGAGAATTAGTTTACTAATTAATTTAATTTGAAATGCTTCGCTTAAGTAGCTAAAATATTGGGTATGTGTTAATAAAATGAGACTGAAATATCTAAAAAAGCATTATAATATGTGATTTGGAGTTTAGTTAATAAGACAAATTAGGATACATCCTCTTTGATATCATTTATTTAACAAAATCTAAAAATTTCATTAATTGAGCCAACTAATGAGTATTAAATAATAATTCGCTCTGGTTTATTAGAAAATTAAGATGCAAATGTTAGAAAAATTGTTTGTCAAAGCTTATTAGAGATCACCTAACTATAAAAATATTTCCTAGATCTAGTGATGTAAGAGGATTTAAGAAAAATTATCAGTTTGAAAAATCAAGCTGAGTAGTTTCTTGATTTCTTTACAGGGATATTAATGTAAAACAATAATTTAGATCTTATTGAAACTGCCACATAATTGGGTGAAATTATCTTAGACTTAGTGGAGTAGGAGGATGTGGAAAAGATTTTAACTTCAACATTAAAGTTAATGTCAGCAGTTATTACAAAATGTGATGCTTCCAGAACATTAGTTTAAACTCATGAGCAACTATCAGAGGCTATAATCGAAAAATGTTTATTCTAATTACCTAGCCTCAAAGTCCAAGGAGCAAGATGCTCAACAGCTGAATCAAGGAAAGCTGGATTTGAGGTGGTTTAGAAACTTTATACTAATTCTAAATTGATGATGACATTCGACTAATATATTCAATATGCATATTGGAGAACTCCAACTAATTAGAATTGGAATATTGCTTAAACAAGTTAATAGAAGTCGAGAACTGGGTATGTTGGTCTCAAAAACCTGGGATGCATTTGTTATATGAATTCGTTAATGCAACAATTATTCACTTTACCTCATTTCAGGGATTGCATATTGTAGTTGAATTTAGATCCTAAAAACTAGTATGTTTTATATTAATTTTAACTATTATTATCTGCATTGAAGAACTCATAAAAATAATATTATGACCCTAAACCATTTTGTAACGTATTGGGATAAGATGGACAGCCCATAAATACTATGGAATAGATGGATGTTGATGAATTTTGGATGGGATTGATGGATAAGCTAGAAAAGGATCTTAAACCCATACAGAGGGATATGATAATATAGAAGAGTTTTGGTGGGATGATATCAAATGAGCTTATTTGCAAAGGTTGTCCTCATAGATCTTCAAGGGATGAATTATTCTTGGCGTTACCCTTATAGGTCAAAAACAAAAAGAACATTTATGATAGTCTTTAGACAATGACTGAAGGTGAAATGTTAGAAGGTGATAATGCATATTATTGTGAAAAATGTGAGAAAAGAGTTACTACCTTAATGAGAGTTTGCATTAAAACACTACCAAATGTTCTAGTAACAGTCTTAAAACGATTTGAATTCAATTATGAGACCTTGTAGAAGTTCAAATTAAATGATTATTATGAGTTTCCAAGTAATCTGAATATGAAAAACTATACGAAAGAATATTTTATGAAAAAAGAAAGCGATCCTGAAGAAGTTATAGACCTACCAGAATATCCAGATGAATACTATGAGTATGAGCTTAAAGGAGTCATCGTTCATTCAGGAACTGCAGATTCAGGTCACTATATTTCATTGATAAGAGACTCTACCACATAAAATTGGTATGAATTCAATGATACCCTTGTGAGACCATTTGATTTTAATGAATTAGCTAATGAGGCATTTGGTATTGATGATAAAAGATCGAATAATTTGATTACTAGGTCAAAAAATGCGTATATGGTATTTTATGAAAGAAAAGTATACTTTGATCAAAATGGAAAAGCTCTTAAAGGAGAATAAGATATAAAATGGTTCTTTAACAACAATAATATATAAAAATTGAAATAAAATGATGAGATACTTCAAGATAATATTAAGTTCCAAATAAGCTAGATTATGTTTGAAGAGAGTTTTTTTGAATTCAGTTATAATCTAATTAAGGCATCTGATCAATATCCAATCAGCAGATATTGTTTATAATACTTTTTAGTTGTAATAGTGAGAGCATAAGATAGATCGAATCTCCCTAAGTATTTAAATGAATTAAGGAAATTAGTAAGAAATAACTACAAACTATCAATTGAGTTCTTACAATCTATCCAAAATAGAGAGTTATTAATGGAATTGCTAATTTAAAACCCAGTTTAAGATATGAAGACAATTATCTCAGGATTGTTAGGTTAAGCAGTATTATGCATAGTAGAAAATGAGAAGAATGTTTTGTATAATGATTGGGTTAAATAAAGTGTCATTCCTTCACTAATTAAATCTTTATTATTTTATTTATGGGACCTGTTTCCATAAGCTAGACAATGTGACCAGTTTTATCGATTAATCTATAATGTAGCTTCATCGTCAGAAAATGCAAAAACTTATATGAGACATCATAAGACAGTAGGAAGATTATTATTATTCTTTTTAGAAGAACCACCAATAGGAGCAGGATATTAGGATTTCCAAGAGCCTCAATAAGAAAATTTAATATTAAGAACTGATAAAACATATATCTCATTTGAAGTCTAGCAATAATAATATTAAATAGCCAAGTGGGATAATACAAATTAAGATTACACTTACTTAATTTGTGCAATAGCAGAATTGATGAATAATAATCTAGATGATGATGAATTATAAATGTTTGAAGATTAAATCTTAATCAAACGTTTAGTGTCAGTCTCATACACCAGACAAGCTAGAAATGGTGTTAAATCTATATTCAGTTAATATATTAAGAAATTTTCTGTTGAAATCAGTGATCCGTGGTAAGCAACATCATTATTTGTGCATTCTATATATGAAATCATGAAAGATTGTGATGAGAAAGATATTAAGAGCTGTTTGGTTGCATTGAAGGGTATTGCTGATATAGAGGATGGTTATGAGGAATAAAGAGTAATTATAAGTTTAAATTATAGCATATAATGATAGCTGAAGCACTATTATTGACATTAAAAGATGGATTGAATTATTGGCACTATACTTAAATAGTTTTTGATTACATTCTCAAAGTATATAAAAATATTATATTTATAGATATGCTCTGGAATAAAGTTCATGAATGCTATGAGATAGGTCCTTGCGAATAATAAAAGTGTCTAGAAATTGATTGAAGGATGGTGTAGAGATTGCAATAATCCAGCTTAGAATTTCACATAATCAAGAGTAATATATTAATTAAATATATTAGTGGAAATTATTTAGAAAGAAGCACCATTAGGTTTAGCTTTAAGATATCAATGATAAATAACAGAAATTCGCATAGCTCGCTTAGAGAAGATTGGAGATGCTAGAAAAAATATTAAAACAATAAATATATGATAGTGGTTATGATTCAGATGAACCGATTGCAGAAATAAGATAACAAATAGATATGGTTTATCCTGTAAGACAATATTTACAAAATTATGACAATTCTGGCTATTAGACTTGGGAAGTCAATCAAAATATCGGTGACATGATAGAGATAAAAAATAATCAACAAACTAAATGGGTCTATACTACAGAGTCTTCGATTTCACCACCAGGAACACTCACTAAGAAATATGAAAACCATGTTAGTTTTTTTAGATGATTTAGTAGATAAAAAATATATTCAATTTCTAACACCAAATTTAAGTTATGGACTATTTGCCTTCTATTAGTGGATCATTTTGAGAGTGAAATTTTTCAATGATTACTCTTACAATCCAGCTGCATCTCTTCCATTCGAGGCATTTCTATTATTTGTTTATTTGATTGGTTATTCTTAACTTGGATTTCCTCTGAATGACTTCATCTGCTATTTGAATGTGGAATTGGAAAAATTATGTTCTCCTTGTAAATCAGACAAACCACCTGTCTTTCTAGCACTAGGTAAAGGCTGTACTGTTCCATTTACATAATTTCTCAATCTCTCCAAAACATCTAAATTATCATATATTTATATTACTATTATTTGGTTATTCCAAACTGATGGTCACTTTAGGAGTATCGTATTTTCCTAATCCTATTTTACCCATAAAATTTTATAATTCTTCCTTTCTCTTATTAGTTTTATTTAGATCTTTGGTTTCCAATTAAACATTCATTTAGGATTGAACCTTGGAATTGTATTGTTCCTTCTCTAATCTCCCATGCTATGATGTATTGAGGAATCCTACTTAAGGACTTGAAAGATTAGAATTAAACTTTTAGACTGGTGATTTTCCACTCGATTGTCTTTTAGATTGTCCTGGCTTAGAGTAGTTATTGCTAGCTAACTAATTACTGATGTATGATGCTCTTCCAGAACTAGTAGTTGGTTCAATTTAGATTTCCTTGTTTGGGGTTTTGAATGCTAGAAATAAAAAATAAATTATTACAAGCAAGCAGCGTTTCAACTTTACTAAGTTAGGGCTTCTTAATCTCAAAGTTTATCTGGCTAACTGCATCATAATCCTGAGAGATTCTGCTCTTAGCTGGTGATGCCTACTACTATTTATTATTCAATCCTGTGTTAAAAAGATTAGTCAAATCATTTAACGAACTTGAATTCTTAACTCGATCTAAAATGGAAGTGTAGACAGATTGCTAGCCTGACTCCTACGACCTTCTAGCCTCTACCTTCTACTCAAGCACTTCATAAATATCCATTTTTTATTCTTAAATTTATTATTTATGCTAGTTTTCTTGGTACTTTTTGTCTAACTTATTCCATCCATCACACCACTCCAATTGACTAATTTTGCCATCGCCATCTCTATCAATCTCCTTGAAGATGGCTTGTTTTTGATCTCCTCCTATATTGAAGTGATTCTAATCAATGTAACCAGAATCATCAGCCAATGCCTTGAATGTGTTGAACTTATTTTTATATTACTCGATCAGCTCTTAGGAGGATTTAGTCCAAGTACCTAACACTTTAGCTTCAGTATCAGCTTTTGCATCTTGACTTTCATTTGTCTCATAATTTGACGGTTGGGCAGACATTTTATATATTATTTTTTTAATAATAAAGTTTATTAATTAAAAAACAAAATGGGTAATATGTGCAAATAACAACCAATCACAAAGTTTGAAATTAATGACGAACCCTACATTTAATCTGTATTATCGAAGCATCATGTCACGGGATCCAATCTACCAACAGAACCCAACTATAGAATCAGTTTGTGTTGTCTTGAAAATGAGAGCAGCCACTACTAAGAAACTCCGAAAAGCGATAGACGTAGAATAAAAAAAGACAAGACACCCAAAAATTAGCATGAAATTAATGTAACGAAGACATTTTTAGATCCATATGATGACGATAATTTGCGATCTTTAGATGATAATCCAGAAAATGATTCTCTGAAAATTAAAAACTTCGAGTTGTATTTTAAACGGGAAACTATGGTTTGTGCTAAAGTATATTCTAAGAAAAATATTTGAAAAACTCCCCTTATTTATTATTTTATATGAATATTAGCAGCAAAAAAAACCAAATTTTATAGAAAAATCATTTTGATTTTTAAAGTAAATCCATTAGTTCTTCCTCCGTATATCTGATATACATAAATATCTTAGGTTTCTCGCAAGCACAAACCGAATAGTGCTACGTACACCCTTTTTTGATACATCTTATTGTTAAATTTGAAAATATACTTTCCACATTATATATGACTCATATACATATAATGAGTGCATATTTTACACACCCCTCGATCATATTTTTCATTCTTATTTCCGTATTCAACTATTTTTACGTTTTCGTACAATTCAACTATTTTTTTCCTCAAATTGATCTCTTTGGTGACTAGTTATTTAAATTTTTCATGAATCTTTATAAATTTAAAAATAAATAATTAAACATGATAAATACCTTGGGCCACCCCGAATCATCCATTTACGCTTAATCTCTCTTCTAAATAAGCTCAATAAGTATCCATTCCAATGGGAAACATACCTAATATTATAATTAAAAAATTACCTTTTTAAAATTCCCATTTTCTCGATACTCCTAGACAGCCTTATCATACTCGTCGAGCCATTACACGGGTGCTATGTTCACAGCTTCACTACAATTGAAACCTATTTATAATAAAAAAAAAGTTTTGTTTTTAGAAAAAATAAATTACCATGTGAGAATCCTGCATGGAAAGTTGCACCAAATGTTAATATGAGTTCTCCAGCTTTCTGATCAGTAGTCAAAACTGAGATACCATTTCGTGCCAAATCTACTGGAGATATTTGGCAGACTGTATCGTATAAAAGCTTTGGATTATGTTTAAGTTATTCAGAATACATTTTTTTAAAGAGTTCCTAGAATTTCTTATTATGACTTGGTGGAACTGCATACCTATTGAATGAAAAAAATAATTTTATAATAGATAAATATTACCATGTTTTCGGGGCTCCTGCATGCATGTAGTTAACTGAGTTTAAGAAAAGGTCCTCACAATGCCAACAGAAAGTTGAGAATTTCATTCCGAGATAAAGCCATGGAATAGTGATACCACTTAGTTCGGTTTTTTCATTCATCACCTAAAATATAGATCCCTTCTTTTTATTTAAATGACAAAAATTGCCTAGTTGATCTTCTTAGAAACCAGAGCTGTATTTAGTTACTGGTAGATCAGCAGCATATTCGACCTCCACATCCTCAAAGGCGTCTGGATTGTCAACTATGGACCAAAACTCTTGTTCATTGTGGCGTAGGTCGTTCGCAGACTCTCTTCTCCCCTAACTATCGTACACGTCGGAAAACTAGTTGGCGTAACGCTGGAAATTATCAAAGGTATAGCCTTTAAGGTTAGCAACATACGGCTATTGTATTGACGTAATATGTTACCTCTCCAGACTTTAAGTTGTTAAGTTTCTAGATTCTTGTCTCCAGATTCTTACCTTAGAGCTTCTTCTTAAGGTTCCCCAAAACGAGCTCCTATGGTATTTAGAGGTCAGGAGGAAGAATAAGTTTCACAATGCCCAACTAACCATAGCCCTTAGCGTAGAGATCGTTAATTTATTCAAAAGGGTTGTCGAAGAAACTCTTAGTAAGATATATTTAGGGGACTTGAGGAAAACTGAAATCCCTTTAAGTATAGGGGAAACGTTCAAGTAATATTTTAGGTTATTACTGGGTCCAAATCTCCTCGACTATGTCAGTTGTCTTGTCTTTAACTTCAGTAGAGCTGTTTGACATCAGCTTCTTATCTTTTTTCTATATCATATAAATTATAAAATATTTGAAAAAAACAAATCTGCTTTTTGAGATCTTTTGAAATCTCGTAATATATAATAAAAAAAGAAAAAAAACATAAAAAAATTTCCCCCATTAATATTTGCAATTTCTGTTAAAAACTGTTTTTACTTTTTGTATTATATATATATATTCAAACTTCTTTAGGTTCAACTTTTGGTTCACTCTTTGCATCCTCATCAGCCTTGTCCATTTGTTTAGTCTCCAAATAAGCCTTATAATTTGATTTTGGCTTAAACGGACGTTCCCCTAAAACTTCAACTATCTTCTACAAGTCCAAAGTCTCCTTTTCTAGTAATTTTTCAGATAAACTAGTTTTATAATATAGAATACTTCTTAATATCGTCCTTTCTTGACTTCACTAATTCTCGGGTTCTTCTTGTACATTCATCAATAATTGCCTTAATTTCGTCATCGATTTTCTATATTATTAAATTTTAATAATTACCTTATTGGTGCTATCGGAATAGGGCTTTGAAAATTCAGTTTCCTAATAACCAACATAACCTATGTTCTCGCTCATACCAAACTTAGTAACAATATTATGAGCGACTTCATAGGCTTTCTTTAAATCATCGTATGCTCCTGTAGTAACTTCACCAAAGAACGTCTCCTCCGAAACTCTACCTCCCAATATACAACAAATTCTATCCAATAGCTCTGATTTAGTTTCCAAACTTGATTCATTCGGTAGATATTGAGCATATCCCAAAGACCCTTTAGATCTAGGAATGATTGTTAATTTTAGTAATGGGTGGCCACCCTCTAAAAACCAACTGACGACTGCATGGCCTGACTCATGATATGCGACGACCCGTCTTTCCTCTTCCGATATCATCTTCTTCTTCTCCAAACCTGCCATGACTCTCTCAGATGCCATTTCAAAATCGTGTGAGTCAACAAACAATTTATTTGCTCTAGCTGCCATGATTGCTGCTTCATTGCAAAGATTGGAAATTTCAGCTCCACTAAACCCTGGTGTTAGAGTCGCTAGTCTTTTTGCATACTCTTCAATAGCCTTGCTTGGGTCCAATTTTATGGGAGCCAAATGCACCAAAAATATTTACTTTCTTCCTTCGATATCAGGAAGTGTAATATCGATAGTCCTATCAAATCTACCAGGTCTTGTCAATGCAGTATCTAATAGCTCTTTTCTGTTAGTAGCAGCTAAGACAATAACATTACTATCTGTTCCAAAACCATCCATCTCTACTAGCAGCTGATTTAGAGTGTTATCCCTTTCATCATTACCACCAACTCTATTTTCTCTCTTTCTGCCAACAGCATCAATTTCATCGATGAATACTATACTTGGTGCCTTAGCCTTTGCTTATTTAAATAGATCTCTAACTCTTGATGCACCTACTCCTACGAACATTTCAACGAAATCTGAACCAGAAACATAGAAAAATGGAACTCCAGCTTCTCCAGCACATGCCTTAAAAATTAAATAATTAATACCTTGGCAATCATTGTCTTACCAGTACCTGGAGGACCTGCAAGCAAAGCTCCTCTAGGGATCTTAGCTCCCATTTCTTTGTATTTACGAGGTTTCTTTAAGAAATCTACAAATTCCTTAACTTCCGTTTTTGCCTCATCTAACCCTGCAACATCCTTGAATTTCACTTTAACACTCTATTCAAACCCAAATTGCTTGGCATTGAACTTACCAAAATTCATAGGATTATTGTCACCCATTCCGCCTCCCTTTCCCATCATTCCTTTAGTGCTTCTATAGAAGTAAATGATCGTTCCTATGAAAATGAAATTCATCGCTAAATTCATAATGCTTGTCATATTCTCCATTACTGTGCCCATATCAGAAACATCCCTAAATTAGATAGGGATGAACTGATCTTTCGAAATGCCTCTTTCATTTTAGAACTTTTCTAAATTCTCAAGAAAATGATCAACATTCCCTAAAACTAATCGTTTAGTATCACCAGTCTTCAAAACAATTTAAGCAGTGATTTTGTGATTGCTTTTAGACTTATCTACATAAATGCTGCTTATTCTGCTTGTCTCCAAGTATTAGTATAAAAATTCCTATTTTATAATTTCATAATTTACATTATAAGTAATTTCTTCTTCTTAAATCAGAAATAGAGCACCAACACCCAAACCTAATAGTGCTGCCACAGTCCCGAAATACTTTCTATTTTTGGGATCCTCAGAGAATTTTTTAAACTAATCATAGTTTTGATTGACAACATCTTAGAAACTCTTCTATTTTTGCTTCTTTGGCTAATCTTCTTCCTAATCTGATTCAGGTGTTTATTGAGGTTCTTCAGGAGGTGGTTTAGGTGTCTCCTAATTTAAGTTGAAGGATTTTGGATCATAGGTAAATTTGATCTTTTCTTTTCTTGGTTTCTCTGAATTATAAAATTTTCATCATACCAAATTATTATTCTTATGGAGGTTCTTGAGGTTGTTCCTTTTTTATATTTTAATCCTCCTATTAAGCAGGTTGCTCTTCAGGAGATATTTTTTACTCAGCCTTTTATTCAGTGTTCTTTGATTCCTATTTTTTTCTTTGAAACTTTTCGAAACCTATTATGATAATTTGATGAATTTATTAAATATTATACCCTTTGGAGGCTCTTGATCCGAACTGAACCTCATAATTGGTCTATATGTGAAATGGCTTCGTCTTAAGATGTTTAAACCCTACCTAATCATCCACAATTAAATGCAAAATAAAAAAAATTATTATATAAATTATAAAATAAACATCAGTTTTAAAACATCTACATCATATATTGCTATTGAAGTAGGCACATCTTCATATAATTCTATTGAAGTATAAGCTATTAGAGATGATTCACATAGCTATACGGATTATACATCTATGTGAATAATTCCTATTATGGTGGAGTCATAGAATTGATGTCTTCTATTTTCGTTTAAACCTTATTATCCTCCTCACCACTAAACACCTTGGTTGGCAATTTGTCCAACAAAACTTTTTTCAAGATAGGCTTCGAATCTCCATCACTAAGTTAATTTTGAATAAATACATGCTTTCATTCTTATTCATCATCTCTTGGAGATATTAATAGCAATTAGCGTAATCTTCCTCGATATTTTCTAATCTATTATAATTTGTTTCATCTAAATTTTTCTTCTCGACTACTTTGATTTTAGACTGTTAAAATAACTAGATTAGGCTTTCTTCTATCTTTCTCTTAATGCGATTGTTGTTTGAAGTGAAGGCAATCACAAAATCCGTCTCATCATCTTTATTTATCAATTATCGTTAAAACTCTTTTATCACTGTCTCATTAGGTTGATTTCTTTGGTGGTAAATTTAGATGCATTTAGAGAATTTTATTGCCAAAAATAATGGATGTTTAATCTATAAAAAATAATTTTAATATTAAATACCTTATTACGTATGTTGGGTGCAGTAAGGTAGTTATGAAGCCCAGTCTCATTATTCTCAATAGGAGCATCCACGATGTCATTGAAGTGTTTTTCCTTCTTGCAGAAACTCTTCTCTATACATTTGGGTTCAAATGGCTAAATATATTATATTTGTCTATGTTCATCCCTGGCACTCTTTCTCGAGTCTACAAATACGGATGGGCTACTGAGGGTGAGAATGATATTCTCATTACACATCACCATGATCAGAATAACGAATTTCTGACCCTAATGGTTGTAGGTTGTACTGTTAAACTTGATACCCTTTGTTTTAAAAAAATATTAAATAGATAGTCTTACAGCAAAGAAAGCTTTACCATCGTAAAGGTCTTGATTAGTTGGCCCCTCTAATCCTACTTCTTCATAGGAATTATCATCTAATTTCTTTGCAGCCACTAATGAAACCTGGGATTATCAGAACAAAAATTACCTTACAAGACGGCCACTAGGCGTCTAAGTCTCCGTTAAGGTTTAGTTTGACCGAAACATTGGGCAAGTTCCATGATTTGTGCCAATTCCATCCCAATTCAGTTGAATGTTGGAGCTCTCTTTCAGAATCAATTTTTATGGTCATCGATTAGTTATTTGGCAGACACACTTAAGTAGCCAACGGTTTGAGATTTTAATCCAAAGTCTTCAAAATCCCCTATGTAGGTTACCATGTCCATTTAGTTCTCATAATATCTTTAATTTTATACAAATTAATGATTTGATTGAACTTTAATTAATAAACTATATATAGGTGAAAAATAATTCTTAAAAGCTCTTTAAGAATATTTTCGATATGAGTAATATAATAATATAAATATAAAATAATATTAAATTAAAAAAAATTATATTATGGATCTGCATGAACTTGTAAAGGAAAATCAAGAACCTACCATGAAGAAACTTGTCTTAATCCCCTTGAGAAACGGACTCTATTATGGATTTGGGTATTTCTTGGCATTCTTAGTAATGAAACACAAATTTTTCAAACCACTCATAGAAGCAACTCAAGCGACATAATGATAAATTTTTATTTCAAATATTATTCAACAATTTAACGACTTCTTAAGACTTTTTTATACTGTATTTATCTCCAATTATAAGACTTGAAATTTCCTTCATCGATTCGAGAATTTGATCTTTTTGTATGTATTCTTTATTCCCGTATTAGATTAGAGTGTAAAGCATCTTGAGGAACATTCTTCTGGTCTCCTCTTCAGCATCCTATATATGTCTCAAAGCAATGCTCTGCAGCACTTTGAAATCATTTGAATAGAAGTAATCTTTATTTTTCTGAAGTATCACTTCTATAAACTACAACACCTTAATTTATGAGGACTTATCCTTGTTTTTGTTAATGATCTAGATTAAATATTCCGTGAAAAATCTCTAGTTCTTGTGTTTGAGTGATATCTCAAGCAAATTCAGATTTTTAACACTCAATTTGATTATTATTAATATAACTGCTTGGAATATTTCTTCATTGTCGATATATTGAAGGGAATCATACAGTCGAGTGATAAATTATTCTTACAAAAATAAAGATTAATAGAATTACCAGTTGCTAATGAATGAAATTTCTCTTCTTTAAATATTTAAGATAATAGAATAAACCCATCACCTTCGTAATTATCTATATTTGTTTTCACTAAATATTGGACAATGGCATTGGGGAATTCTTAATCTGATAGCAATTGTGGTTCAACAATTTATGGGATCCATTTATTTATTTTTCTTTGTTTCATTGATAACATACCTCAAGCATTTCAGTATTAGATTAGCCTATTCTGATTGATTTATATTTTTCAAGAAATGCAATATTAAGTTCTTGATTAAAAGATCCTATGATCTGGGATTGCAAACTTAGGTGAGCCAATTTATGACCTCCTCTGTTGGTTCAGCTTCATCGATCTGTTTTATGAATTGTTGTATGAAATTTGCTTCTTAATCCATTATATATTTAATACATCACTTAATCAAATTATCTAATTGCTGATTAAATTCAAAACTTATCTACTCTGTCTTGTAAAGTTACGCTACTTATGGATTTTACTCTTCAAACACCTATGCTGCTATCGACTTAATTGGTTTGTTTATTATTCTCAAATAATCTTTTGCCTTGGTAGATAATTCATGGGATAGCTATGGCTAGTTGAAATAAATCAAATAATTTTGGAACTACTTAACAGATTCTATGAATAAACATAAAATATTACATATTATCTAGGTGCTTTAATTTTGAATATTTTTCAAAAATTCTATTAAATATTCCTCCTCAACTGGAGAACCTTCCTTAATGTTACGAGTCAAAAATGATTTATCATTCTTTTACTTCTTCTTTCTAACACCAGTGGTTATGGACATAGTATATGATGTTTTTGATGCACTGGATTTTTAGCTGACATCACTCATTGCGTCAAAATCAGCTTATAATTATTATGGTGCTAAAACGCCTCTTTCCTTCTTAATTTCCTAAACAGCTCTTAGCCTTTCATATTTCTGAATGAATAATTAAGATTCTTATAACATCTTATTGCTTTTAATTGAAAATGTCAATTGTAGTTATTAAGTCAAATCTATTTACTTTCCTCTTGAACATTTAGCTACCTTTTTCCATTCCTCTGCCTTACAAAAATAATGAATGGCGTCATCCAATTTGTTTAAATGTTAGTACACCTTGCCGCAGTCAGACCATCTGCTTGCTTCTTTGAGGGAATCGATGTATTTTATCAATTATTCCTCTGATGGATTGAATGAGAGAACCCTTTTGGTGTCTTATGCCTCAATACTAGCTTAGAGCGCCTTATCATACAATCCACCACTCTCAAATGCAAGGGATGCTTGAATTAATTATTTCTATGTCAACAAATATTCACCAAGAGCATCTTTAACATTTACTATATATTTTGTATTTTTCAAACTTTCGAGTCCAACTCTAAATCTCTAATATTTACTCATAAGTTCAACTGCCTTTAGGATCTGTTCCTCATTTCCTTAACAAAGTACACTAATTGTTTTATCATAATTTTTTAATTCTAATTGAACTGCAGCTTTCATATCAATAGGGTCACCAATGGATTGGAATCTCTCAATTTATGGTAAATATTCCTTAGGGTCTTTCTACGTGTATTAAGCAACTTATTTAACTAATTCAAAATCATATGTTCCTAAAGCAACTTCATACATTTTATTAGCGTCAGCCAACCAGCAAATAAACTCCAAAGCTTGATCTGATTTTATATGTTTGTGTTATTTTCTAAAAAATATTAATGTAAATAATTACTTGTAGGGTTTACCATTGTCAGGATTTAGATGTGGAGGTAAATCTTCTTCCTACTCTTACTCTTAAGTTTTAAGTTTCATAACTTTGATTAAAGCCTGTTCAATTTCATCCCTTCTTATCATAGCTGTTATGACTGTTAATAAATGTGATTCCTCATTCATTGATTTTATCAAGGCACCACAAATAAGGTGTATTTTAGACGTACCTAATGTTTTTTCTTAAATGAGTGCACTAATTTATTTAAATTCATCCTACTGAACAACATAAGGTAGCTCAAAAGATACTAGATTGTTTATTGCTTGAATAAATATTTGCAAGAAGCTTTAATTTAATTCCTACACAATCAGATCGGTATCTTATAAAAATTGATTGGGATTTAAATCAAACAACAGATTCATGTCTAATTTGTGTCTCCTCAACATTTCATAGCATAGTTTATACTTTTTCTAAATGAAGAGATCTTTGGCTAAATATAAGACCATCACTCTAGGAGCAATCGTTTCTAAATTACCTCTGGGAGCCTATAGTATTAGTTTATCATTGTTGACTATTTAAACTATTCTTGAACCCCTTTCTATATTAGATGCATTAAGGGCTTTTTTATCAATATTTATTTGTTTGGTTAAATCGATTATATACAATAAATGATATAGATCAGGAGTATTTGCAGTAAATCCAACAAAATGCTTAAAGGTATAAAAAGAAGTGCAATCTGTACTTATCACCTATCCATTAATTGATAATTTATTATTATTTTTTAAAGTAATAAAGAATTGATCCTTCTATTCGATTTGAATATCATAGGAATTGTCTGCTTTAAGCATTTCAAATTCTTCAATCGGATCATCCTTCTGAGAGAATGGATAATAAACAAATCTTTCTCCAAATCGTGAATGTAATATGACTGTGTTATTTGATTAGCAAATTGCAGTAATTTAGGTTTTCTATGAGAAATTTCTCTTCCAGACCTAAATTATGTTAAATTCCTTATCCAATAATAATTCTACAATCAAATCTGTTCCTTCCTCATGAGCAACCAATATTATGCTTCCATTAAACACATCATCAACCTTAAAATAGGGAAGGTAAAGTAATTTATGAATAAATCTCTCCTCCTCAGGTAGTTCAATTTATTTTGATATTTAATCATATTCGCACACTAATATCTTTTAGTTTGCTAATGCAAATATAAATTTATTGTAATAAATTAAATCTATTGGACTACCCTCAATAGATAATTTTTTGTGAAACATAGGTGGAGGTACGACAGCTTTATTAAAATCTGTTAAATATATTGCTCCAAAATCTCTACTCATTCCTAATCCCTAAAGATATATCGTATTAATCCAATAAAATTATAAACTGGTTTTTGTTAAAATAGCCAAGGTAATTTATTCAAATCTTTCCAAGAATTAAAATCCAAGAATATCTGTTGCTGATATTGATCTTTTAAGATACCACTTGTAATTTTATCTTATATACAAAGAGACCCTGTTTTAATATTAAACTGCTAGAATCGATCCATCTGGACACCACCTGACCTACAACACATTATCATTCTCTTATAAATTAAACTCTAAATGTCTCAAACCATTCTTCTCCCAAAATATGATTTGTTATTGTTCAACTCCTGCAATGTATCCGCAATTAGGTTACCATGCCACAATATTTAGTATTTATTTTGGTTTTTCAAACATAGTCTAAACTAACCCTCCTTCAGGATCTGATTTACTTTATGACTAAAATACTTCTAATTAACTATCATATGTTTAGACTATTCTACCATTCAAAGCCTCATAGTTGAGGGAGAAAAACTATTCATCATACAAATATATACCTTCCCATCAACATTGAAACTAATTGAAGCAGGTCCATCCACAAACCTTTCTATCAAAACTTCTTTGCTAGGCAATATTTCTTAGTCGAATTCAACTAATTTTCCATCACCACAAACAACAACCAAAAAATCTTAGGCCTTACTCCAAGCAGCTGCCTAAATACCACAATCAAATTATCCCAAGTTTTCAACCTAAACTATGATTTAATTTTTGTACTTCATCTTCCTTAATCTTAATAATTGAGCCTTCCTTACAAACAATTATAATTGATTCAATTTCGATAATGAAATCAATGCTTAAGATTGTCCCAACTTCAATCTTTTATTGCTTCAATAATTATATATCCTTATTAGAATATTTATATTTAGTTAACTAATCCCCAATCACTACATAGAGGATTTAACTGAATTCATCAAAAGTGAAATGAGCTCCCATTTATAGTGGGAAGTGCTATGTGCATAAAATGTTTAATTCTTTCATATATTAAATATATATATAAAATGGAAATTTATCACATACCTGAAGATATTAGATTCGTAAATTAAATAGGGCAGACATTAAGTTAAGAAGAAAAGTATTAATTAGCATTAATAATAGGCTGAAACTCGAAATATCTCTTGTAAAGCTTTCCTAAACTGTGAAGTTTGATCAATTATTATTTTGGGGCAGAATTGAAGGAACGGTTTCAAATTATTATATTGCGATCGGATTAAATTTTAAAGGAAACTTTGAATTTCCCCACAAGACCTTTTTTTACACGTACGTTATTATAAATATAATTATAGAGCAAATTTGATTACATTTTAGGAGCTTCCTCCATTGAATCCAGAATATTAGGAATAGGTAGAAACATTTAGAGCACTATTCACTGGATAGCCTGACAAGATATTAATTAATGTCACAGAGGAGGGGTAAGATTAATAACAGCCAGCTGACCCTGATCCAGATCAAGCACAATAATAATAGAAAAATGATGATGATTCTGATGTGGAAGTGAAACCCCCACCAAAAAACTTCTTAGAAGTTGATAGATTATCATATATCGTATAGGCAATCGAATTTGATTGTGCTATCGTTCCAGTTGGAGCATTTAGATTAACACCAACCCATGAATTAAGGTATTTGACATTTTTATCAAAGATATAATGATTCATTCTAAGGATTAAATCAATAATAGGCAAGAGATTTGAACAACTTTCAACATTATAGAGCTCCCACAGATTAGGATAAAAAGGATTTAATATGTATAATTTACAATCCTATATAATAGCTCGGGATGATGCTTTGTTTCATTACAACTTCCTAGATCCATTGTCCATCGATGAACCAAAGGGATAATGGAACATTTAGTCAGACTCAAGCAAAAATTACATTACAGTCAGAAACCTCTAGTGGCCTGGATTTATTGGATATCACATCACAAATACGCCTGCATTTGGGTATGTCTATTTCGGGGATGGAATTAAGAACATAGATCTAGGATTTTAATTATGAGAATATAAACATCAAAACATATATATAAATATCATAAATTTTCACTACTACCTAAATTTCCCTCAAATACAAATGTATGAACTCTATATATGCAAACAGGCATAATGAGAAAACTAAACAAGAAGCATAGACTCTCTATTACAGACAGGAATACCAATCCTCCTTTACCCTCCTAATCAAACATTTAAGATCGTACAAACCCGTTAAATCCCAACTCATTAAGTATTGATACCAATAACCACAATATTCCTGCCAATAACTTTCATTAATAATAATTATACATGCATGATTTTATATCTTCTCAATAAGGATTAATCAGCGCATAATCCTCGATACCCTCTATAAAACACATACATTTATATTCCATTAAATATAAATATATTTAAAAAACCATAAAGAACACGAATTCTATGATAACCCATACCAGCCTGTATGAATGAATCCAATAAGTTTAAAACTGATCCAACCAATATTAGTAAATAGGAAATGTATAATAGTCTGACTACTGATTTGTGAGAATCCGGTAGTTCACTCAAGTTAAAATGAAAAAGTTTCAATAGAGGAGGAAAATTAAAATCAGTCCAATTAATATCAGGCTAACTTGACTTCACTGCAATAGGTGCTGCCGAATATTTATTCATAATAAATAATTTATAAAATAAAAAATTTTAATTTTATTTTCATATTTCCTCATCTATCGATTCATAATTTGGTTTTCCCATATGACATTTTACAAAATTAAATATAAAATATGCGAAAGCAATAATCAGTCCTACAACAATAATTATCTGTGTCTAATCCATATTCTCTAAAATATTAATTATTTTATTAAATTTAAAATATATCAATCCTCATCGAACCCTGATAAATCGCCACATGTAATGAATTTATAAAATTTCTCTTATTCTTTATCTAATTATGATTTCTACTATTCAATCTCTTTTTGAAAAGTATATAAATGAAATCCTTCAAGGTTTATTTTGGGTTGAAATTGTAAGCATCTATGAATATTATAATAATATTACACAATAAAATATTCTACACTAGATGCTCTACTTGATTTAGGTTTAATAAAATAGACTTAATTGAAGAAGACCTTAAATTAAGAGTATAGTAATTTTATATCTGAACCCTTAAAAACTTTTGCAATAAATATTCCATCTATTCGCAAACTCATCAAACATATATTTAATGCTGCAACTAACAGTTATGATTGTATATATTAATCTATATCGTGAAACCCTGTTACATCAGGAGCTCCATCACTGACAACTAAATCTCCTTTCATATAGGAAAACTTTTCTAAAATAGTGTCAACTGTTGACTTTTTCGTAATATCTCCTTGAATGATTGTAACTCCTTCTATTGGAGCCATCTCTTGTAAATCTACACTAACAATCCTAAAATCTTATTTTTGTGATAATCTTTTTTATAACACCTGACTCCAAGACCCAGGCGCTGCACACAAATCAACTGCCCTATAAGCATTTTTAAATATTTAAAAGACTTCATCTATTTATATCAGCTTATAAGCAGATCTGGCCCTAAACTAATCTTCTTTTGCCTTTCTATAATAAATATCCTAAATAAAATGATAAGTATTAAATGTTTATAATATATATTGTTTAGTGTATAATAAATAAGGTTTACTTATTTAGAGTAAGAGATATCTTTTAGTACTCTTCTATCTTTTGTAAATTTACCCATATAATAATTTTAATATAATGTATTAATCTTAACTGCAAAATGTTTCCCTCGATTAAAAACAAAGAAAACCTAAAACCATAACGAAGCCGTTCATTCAAAGAACCAAACCCAACTCGAAGGCATTAGACTAAAACCTAGCAATCCGAGGATGAAATAGTTATCCCTAGATTTAATTATGATCTCGAATTGTAGAAAATATAAGAATACTAAAATAAAAATAAGATTGCATATAACGAATTTATAAGGATAAAACTGATCTAATTGAACTTTTTAGGACATGTTTGAAAATTGAATTTATAAAATCAAAAAATTATTATTTTATGAGAAGAAATAAAACAATTAATCATTCACATTCAGGATTTAAATTACCACCAATTAATGCAGCCTTAACAGTGAGAAAAGTAACCATCTCAAACCCCAACCTACCTCATCTCAAATCAGTACCCTCGGAATAGTTGAATGTGAAACCCTCTCCATAGATAGCAAAATTGAAAAGGCTATCCACATTATCAGCACTTAGTTTAGACAGCAATCCAAGCATAGAAGATGAACATGAGATATGGGATAACAATTCAGATTTGCGAGTCAAAAAAATGACCCTAGAAGATTCCAAAGATTCCAATAAAGGTGTGGGACAATTTCTTCAATTATATAAAGCGAGATTTGGGTATTAATATTAGATCTATCTAATAGTGGCTTTCCAGGAAATAGAGAAAAAATTAAGAACGAGTAAGTTATACAAGTGGCAGTAGGATATGCGGCATAAAATAAGAAGCTTTTCAAAAAATATTTTCCATCCAAACAAGTGGTGTTTGAAGATGACAATGATTATTCCCAACCTTACGATGTTAATGAAGATAATCATTTTCAGTAATTTTAATAATTTCATGATTAAAAGAAAAAGAAAACACTAATAATAAAAACAAAGAGAAATTGAATTTTTTTTTCTATATAAAATACTTATTGTATAAATCACAACTTTTCAATAATGCTCTAAATGTATGCTGTATCTCTTTGGTTGAATTTCTTTGTGGCTACCGATATAACAGCTAATTCTACATTATCTCGATTGATCTTATGTTAATAAAAATAAATACTTTCTCTTCCATCACGTTCTTCAAACACAATAAAGCTAATCTTTCAGCCTACTCAAGTGTAGCTGTCTCTTAATAAGATTCCTTTAAAATTGATTAAATTCCCTCATCTGCAGCTCCAATGCCTTTAGCCTTATATTCAATCATGGTACCAGTGGGGTCTATTATATAAATTCCATCTTAATACCTGTTTAAAATATCTAAGGTCCATTTTCACTGACTCCTGCAATTAATAATGCAACACCATATGGTCTTGCCATTTTTTTCTCTCTCTTACTATTTGGATCACCTTCTCCAAAATCCAATGCCAAATCACACACAGCTTGAGTCAATGCTTTAACACTCATAGGTTCATCGAATGTGAATCTGTGATTTTAACTTTCAACTCTTGCAAATTCAACCAATGTACGAGCATCAGGGATGAATCCAGAAGCTGTACAAGCAATATGTTAATCAATTTCATAAATCTTCTCAATACTCTTAGGCTCTAAGAGTGTTGAGTTCAATTTCCTCTCACCTGCCAAAACTACTCCCTCATTAACTTTTATTGCTAATGCACTTGCTCCCAATTTAATAGCTTATAAAGCATACTCCACCTAAAATAATCTACCCTCTGGAGAGAATGTATTGACTCCTCTATCATAATCAGATCTATTTTGTCTAAATGAATATTTTACTTATTCTAAAACATCCCAATCTCAAATTTTAAAAAAATTATTTTTACAATATTATGATAAATGTAATATATCAATACCTCCTCAAATCTGTTTCAGGAATTTAAAGCCCACTCAAACTAGGAGCTCTAGTCTCCTATAAGTCACCATAATAAGAACTAGGTTCAGGAGGCTATTATTAAAATACTGGCTCCTCAATTTACTCCTCAACCTCTTCTTCTACCTCTTCAATCTTGCCCCATAACTCCTTATCAATTGTGGTATCCTCCTTAAGACCAGTCTTAATTGTCAATTCATTCAAATCTTCATCATCCATGTATTTGAAGGTAGCATACAATCCTGGCTAATCAGCTTTCTTACACGAATCTTCAATAAGCTACTTAACTGAGCCATGATAGGATGCAGGTTCTGCAAATATCGATGCCATACCAATAAATCTCATATGAGGATAGGAGGTGGACCATATCTTTGCATATTAGGCAACCAAGGAGGTGCCTAATAATCAGAACAACCAACAGCAGATCTCAATTCAGCACTCATTTTTCCTGGACAAAAGTTATTAGCCCTAATCTCTTCTTCCTTACCCTCATAATATATTTCTCCATGCTTCGTAAGAAATGGTTTAGTTTGATGCTTGAAAAAGGCGTCATGAAGCACCTGATAATCTATGTCTAATTTTCCTTACTTTGGATTCATCCTCTCCCTAAGTTTCTGTCTCACCATTTTTCCTCCATCCCTATCAACAAATGGATCCCTTAATTTAGCAATACCAGTCTTTTCGATATAATCGGGTAGTTAGAAAGGCTCTTTAAGAATTCCTCTTTTATTTTGTAAATATTTTCTCTTCTATGACCAATGTCTTGGAATACTGACAGTATTTCTGATACTTTTCAAATGTATCAAAAACATTGGATCTGTAGAAGTGATATCCCAAAACTCCACCAAATCTGGTCTTGCTACCTTTTATTTTAGCTCAGCCACCTTTAGCCATCTCAATTACTTCCTTTACTTCTTAGAAAGTTTAACTTCTTTTGGTTTGGGTGGCTCTGGTGCTAGTTATTACTCCTCCTCAATTTCCTGCTATTTTTCTTTCTCTGGATCATACCTTTCATATGTCTTGATCATCAATCTCTCCTCATGAGCCTTATAACCATCAAATACTGATTTAAAGTTTTCAAAGTCCTTTCCTGTAAACATAGTATCTGGATCAAATTCAACTTCATCTAATTCTAATTCATACCCTTCCGGTAATTGGGATTTCAAGAATTCAGTATTATTTTATAATGGCTATGACTTCTTCTTATGATTCTTCCTTTTCTCTGCCTTCTTCTTTTTTAAATATTCCTCTCGTTTAGACATAATATTTAATAAAATAAATTTACCATTCGTGTAAAAAAAATTTGAATAATACGTATTAAAATTTTCAATGACAAACCAAAAAAGTTTTGGCTCTAAACTCTTCGACACTGCCTAACCATTTGCAATAGGTGGACTCTCAGGGTGCTTTGCAACATGTTTCATTTAACCAATCGACCTCATAAAAGTTAGAATATAATTGAAATCTGAATCGCTAGGATCTAATGCTGGAGGGTAGACATCCCCCTTCTTTGTATTAAGAGAAATCTACAAACAAGGTGGAGTGACTAGTTTTTGGAGAGGCATCGATTCCGCATTAGCGAGACAAATATTTTACACAACTACACGATTGGGAATCTATAAAAGTTTATTTGCAGAAGCTAAGGCTAGGAACAATAATAAGGATCCTAGTTTTGGTGCAAAACTGCTTTGTTCGCTAGCTGCTGGCTTTATCGGTTCCTTAGCAGGTAATCCAGCTGATTTGGCGTTGGTGAGAATGTAGGCTGATACTACCCTACCCCTTGAAGAAAGAAGAGGCTACAGGAATGTCTTTCATGCATTTCAAACTATAGTGAAAGATGAAGGATTTACATCTTTATGGCGAGGTGCCACCCCGACAGTAATTAGAGCTTGCGTGATTAATATGGCTATGCTTGGGCCATATGATGAAATCAAAGAAAGATTAAACAATTATTTTGGAACAAAAGACACCTAACAAACAAGATTAATGTAATTATTTTATTTATCTTAGTGCATCTGCAGGAGCTGGATTTTTAAGTGCATTTTTCTCTTTGCCCTTTGACAATGCCAAAACTAAAATGTAAAAAATGAAGAAAGATTCAACAGGAAAGTTCCCATATTCCAGCATATTTGATGCCATGAGAAAAGTAATTATTAAATTATATTATTTTTAAAAGTCTGCAGCCAAAGAAGGAGTTGTTGGTTTATGGGTTGGATTCCCCACATATTATTTCAGAATAGCCCCACATGCAATGATAACATTAGTTACTTAGGATTTATTAACAGATTTTGTGAATAAGATGAAATCCAAACATTGAATTTTTATTTTATTTTAAAACTGTATCAACAATTTTAATATTAATTATTTCATATTAAGAATTTTAGAACTTTGTTATTGTTTCAATGTACGTATTATTTGATAAAATCATTCAACACTAAATTTGGATCTTTATGTAAATCAAAGAAAGGAGCATTAGCCTATCTAATCTCGGGATGAGATAATACATTTTCTACATATTTCTTCAATGTAGGACTCTTATCAAAATCATAATTCATGGTAAACAATCCAAGGATTTCTTCAATTGCACTAATAAATATAAATTAAAAACAAACCTTAAATCAGCTATTGTTACTGTATTTGAGTTGTGAATATATTTGTATTTACCTTAACCCAAGAATACATACTCAAAAAATGTGATGATTTATTGAACATCTTTAAATTCTTCCTCCTTTCCTTCAGGAGCTGCTCTCTTAAACAACATAGGTCCATAATAGAATTTCATTAGGTATCCAGATATCTTTCTTGTGTTAGAATGATGCCAGTCAAGATAAGATTCTATCAAACCAGCTTATTGAGGATCCTTTTGTTAATTTCTAAATATACTTAGGGGTAGAACGTTTTCAGATTATATTATGCAACAATATATCTTAAAATGGCGTGGCTCTCAAATAATGTGAAATCTCCATCAGCTATTGCGGGAACTGCTTACGCAGGATTAATTTTCTTGTACTCTTCAGAATTTTGTTCCTACTTTCCTATGTCAATAACCTTAGGTGTGAATTCAACCTTTCCTAATAACAAAAGTGAGTAAACAGCTCTAGATGGCTGAGAAATGGGGTAATAATAAAAAACAAGTGGCATTAATATATAAAAAAATTCATGATTTGATATCTAAAATGTCTTATACAACCACCTAGAATGTTCTAAATTCCTCTTTGTCTGAAAACCAGATGTTATAACTTTTCTCCCCTTCATCCTAAAATTGAAAATAACACCATTAACCTGATGTTTAAAATGAATTTTTCATGCCTCTTTTTAACACTCTTATAAAATCCTATGTGGAGTTCTAGTTAAGTAACACTAGATAAATCTAATCTGATTTTATTATGAAAAATGGTCCTTGAGATCCTGATAGATGCCATGTCTAAGTGCATTAATCAAATTCATGTAATTAAGTAAACCTTCCTGTAAACAGTATTTTCTCCAATTTCTTAGGACTTATTCTTGACAAATATGAGAAATTGATTTAATCTCTTAGCATTTTTATATAATTAAATTTTATAATTAATAATAAAATTTCATCTGTGTCTTTATATTCCAAGCATTGATGATACATATTGATCCGCATCAGTTTTAAATTTAGCAAAGCCTAATTCTCTTGCTACCACAGAGTACTCTTAGATTCCCAACGCAGCTGAAACCATCCATCTATTTACTAAATGTTGGAACATAGCCTCAATATAAAATAATTATTTCATACCCTCAATTCTTCATTTCTTTCATTTATGTATATTGCAAATGAGTTCTGAAAAGTTGTAAGTGCTTGATTCTTTTCTTTAAGAGCATCCTAGTATTATCTAAATAATTCTTTTTACTAACTTTCGTCTTTATTTTTCTTCATTTTATCAGATTTTTATTCCTCTATTTGTCTTTTATTCCTGAAATCAATCAATATTGCAATGAGATTGTTAATTTATTAAAGTTACCCATTTATACTTGGAATAAGACTCGATTTTATAAATATTGCATATTTTTCTCTTTTGATACTAGTTGATTTTATTGATTCCTCAACCATATATATTACATGAGCTAATTTGGGAATTCGTTCTCTTTCCAAATGGTACATATGAGTTATTATTTTGCATAAACCTTCATATTCTATCCAACTTTTATGCTCCAAATCATGTATTTTGGTAAATTATGCATGGAGCTTTTTGAGAGTATCTTCATCTAATTTAAAATTCTTCATTATCTCTTCATCCTATATCTGATGTTTTTTGTTCTATAATTCTTCAAGGTCCCTTTACTCTTCAATTATAAGTAATTTTTTATCAGTAATTTCATCAAGTTAAGTTTAGATATTTGCTAAAATTTTAGTTTTAAACTAGTATGAGATATCTTGTCGCTTCTAGCTTAACTACTGTAACTGTTTTTCTGTCTCATTTACATAATCTCCTATTCTTGCCATTCTCTCTGATGACATTTTACAATAATTCAATGCTGAAAATAATCTCTCATATTCATGTGTCTATCTACTATCTCATTCCATAATTTTATGCATGTTTGAACTGAATCCCTTAAGAACCCTATCATCGTCGTTGATTAATTTTATTATTGTCTCATCAAATTATTTTATACTCATATTAATTTTATAACATATATGCGTGTAATCATATGTTTATGTTGATTAAAAAATAAGAGAAAGTCAGGAAGTTAAATAAAAATGAATTCTAATCAATAAATATTGAGCTCATGAATGAAGATTCCAATAAAAGGTAAAAAAATACTATTAATTATTTATTCAACTTTATTTTATTTAATATTATTATTCTATCAGCATGGATCAAGGTGGTTATGATGATCTAGTGGAGATAATGAATTTTATAGAGAAGCAGCAAATACAATAGTAACTCAAGAATGATTCTGAAATTATTGTACTATATGGAGTTACTGGGACTGGTAAAACATCGATTGCTCACTTTTTGAGTGGATCAGAAATGGAAAAGTTCAGGGAAGATAATGTTGGACCATGGAAGATAAGAGTTAAGAATTAGGAGAAAGGCAGATAAATTGGACATGACCTTATCTCAGATACGGATTGTCCCCAAATATATCAGGATGAAAATCTGTTGATTCTTGATTTGCCTGGGTTGTTGGATAATAGAGGATGGCAATAACAAGTAAAGAATGGATACTTGACTAGTTTGTGTTTAAACAAATACAAGAAGATGAAATTCGTATTGGTTGTGGATTGTACATCTATTAGTGAAAGAGGTCATTTAAATTTGCAGGAGTTCCTTAATTAGATAAAGCATACTTTAGGTTATCTTGCATATTCAGTTCTAGACTCTATTCGAATTATAGTAAATAAATTCAGCCTAGAAGATTATGAAACCCCATAAAATTTGAAGAATATTCTAATAAATAAATACACAAACTTATCTAGTTAAATATGTGATAAAGCAACCTTAGAAACCTAACAAATGATTTAAGATAGAGCATAATAAAATTTTAAGAATTAGACTTAATCGACGATCAGGAAAAAAGTAACAAAGGCAGTTGTTAAAAATGTAATTGGAAAAAAGATGCCAGAAGATATCGAGGAATATTATAAAATTTCAAATGAATAACTAAATGATAAATAGTTAAAACAACTAGAGGATAATCGGATTACCTCAAATGATGCAACTATTATATTTAAATACATTTTGGAATGCAATCCTATATTTGGATTAGAAAGGGTGAGTAGCACTTCCAACCCATTTGTAGATGAGAGAAGGAAAGAGCTTCTTCAATGGGTAAAAGATATAAAACAAATTGAAATCAGAAAGGCTACTCCCACAATCCAAGATAATTAAGGATCATTTCTTAGGCAACATGAGAACTGCTTTTAATGTTTTAGGAAGCATATGTAAATATTCTCTCAAGAATTGAAACGTTTAATTGAGGATAATAAGGATAAGAAAGAAGATATTAAAATATATTTTAATGGTCTGAAAGAATTGATAGAACGCTTAGAAATTGTATTTTAGAAAAAAGGGTATCTTGAATAAATTAACTAAGTTAGAGAACTTGTTGATTTGATGAACAAGAATTTTAGAGATATCTTTAATAAAGAGATAGAGAATTCATTTAGGATTCTTCATTTTTATTCTCTTTATGATTACTTATTTGAGATGAACTAAATATATAACAATATCGGACTAGAGGTATTCCGACATGATTTAGTGTAAATATGTGATTCATTATCTGGAATAAAATAAGAAATTATTGAAACCTACTAAGATCATTTAAATGAAAAAATTGATAGAAAGTTGAAATCCTTAGAGGGATTTAATAAAGATTTAAAAACTGTTTCAGAAAATACCTATAAATATTGTTAAGAGTGCTAAGTGATTTAGGATAAACTTATAATAGAAACAAAATTAAAATTCTAAAATAAGAATTTAATAACAGATTTAAGATCGATGTTAAAGGTTACAAAGGAGGAAATACGCAAGTATTGTGTGATCTCCAGACATCTGCAATTTTTCGAAATGCTTAATACAGACTTTGAAAGAATAATGAGATTTTAAAAGAAGGCTTACAAATATCAAAAAGTATTTAAAAATGACTAGCTTGTTAATCAAAATTAATTGAAAAAGTTTGCAGATTCGGATTTCAGACAAATGAAGATATACGTTATAACTACTCGCCACTGTTCTAATTAGTTAATCAAATTGATTTAAAATATCTTAAAGTTTTATGAATTTGTAGAAGATTAAATAGAAAACTTCTTTTTGAATGAAAATAACATCGATTAATAGAAATAATAACTCCTAATTTAATGTCATGAATGCTAAAAGTTCTAATTTAAGAATGTTGATCTTAATAAATTTGATGAGCATTGTCAAAGATTGGAACAAGAGTAATCCTGTGTTATATAATGAGATATATGATTATTCTATTAAATAAGTTTGTAATAATATATCGTTTGCAGTATTTAAATATAATAAAAAATCATCTATGAGTTTATCTTTCTGTCTTTACCCAATCTAACTCTTTTATTAAGGCTTCTAATTATGCTCTGTATTATTCAATCTATTTATCTTTCTACTCAAGTTCATACAATAATGATTTGGTTTTAGCTTTCCATTTAGTTTCCAATATCTTCTTCTCCTTCTCAAATTAGGATTATAAATTCAGTATTTCATTTTAATGAGATATATCTTATCTTATTGTAACTTCTTATGATTAAACGTGTTCAATCTCTCTCTATCTTTAAGTTTCAATTTCAAATTACAATTAGTGATTATGGTCCACCACTTCATGATATTCTTGTTATAACTTTTCATTCCTTTCTTTCAAATCCACTAATTTTAAATGAAGATGCTTATTGTATTCATATTGTGTGATTTCGTCAGAATACTTATACTAATAGTCTGGCTCAGGAGTTTGTATATTGAAAACCTTATTTAAAAATCTGTGAAAATCTAATCTTTATACTACTTTAACTCCCTAAGCAGTGTAATAGCCATAAGGCTATGAAGCCTAATCGAATAGATCATTTATTTCTGCTAGCGTTAAGGGTAAGCAATTCAACTTTATCCATCTATTGAATTGATCTTTGTTTACATAAAGTTTATCTATATCTAAGAAAGTTTCAATTAGTTATTCATAAGATGCTTATAAGGCAATAACCAATTTTTGAAACTTTTCAAATAAATTTTCTTAATTAAATTCAACATCTTAAATTGATAATATGCTGACTTCCCATCTACTCAATGGTGCTTTATGCTCTAATATGAATCTTCTGAGTTCTTTAAGATTCTATCCTTGGATTTCTTTTACTGTTTAAGTGCTTCGCCATCTATCAAGCTTTTCTTATATGATTCTTGCATAGTATTCAGATAGTAGTGTACATTTCATAAACTTTCTCTAACTTAACCTACTGTATTTCATCTCAAATAAATTAGTATCAATTATTTCTTCAATATCTTCATCCCTAATTTTTGCAAGCACATATTATAGTTGTTACACAAAATATTCTAACTAATTCACTCCATTAAAATTTATCATCTTCTTCAACATGCCACTAAAATTAAGGAACATAATAATATCATAATCCTTAGGTTTTAACCCTAACCCATCTTCGAAAAATTCTGATAGATTGAGTATCTTTTCAAATACTGTGAACTAAAACTATTAACATCTATTCATAATATCCTCATCATTCAAGCATTCTTTTATTTTCGTTAATATCTCAGTCGCTGCCTTGGCTTCAAAATCCTCAACATCAAAATTATCATCAGAAAAGTCAGAACATGTTGAGGAACCATCATATTAAATCTTCTCAAAATTGGTAGTAGGCTACTCTGATTGAAAGTGAGTCATAGCAACCTTTGAAAAAAGCTCCTAAAGAAGTGTTATAATTTCAAATTGATGTAATTTATCGTTAGGATCTATATCCCTAAATAAGTGGAGTCCTTTCTCAAAGCTCTATATAAGATAATGATGCTCTAAATCTACTACTTAAGTTATAAAGGAGAGTATTTCTGATACTGCAAATATAATCTTATCAATCATTTCACGATCTTCAATATTATTTTACATTTCCTCAAGATAATCCTGAATATCCAAAAAGTATTTCAAATATTCGGATCTTAAATTCTTTGATATTAAGGGCCACCTTTCATGAAACATTTTATATAAAATTAATATTTTTTATTTTTTGTTTAAATATCATTCTCCTTTTGGTTATGCTTACTCTTATAATACTTTAGAAAATGAAACTTTCTCAAATGCATACCCATCAGCTTTAAAGAACTTGTTCTAGAATTCAACCCAATGTAATCGCAAAGCATGTAAGAAACATTCCATCACATCCATCATCATCAAGACTCCGAACGTAGCCATACTGAAAATTGTATAACCGAACATAATCTAGAATAAAATTAAGATAATACTCCAATGAAACCTTTGAATCCTCCTGAATTTATTGATCCTGCCAAACACATATCAAAGAAGACTTCTGCTAGCTATGAGTGTGCTAATGATAAGGCCCAAAGTCTTAAATATGATGCTGTATTTGAAATAGATCCCAAAACAAACTCGATTGTTTCAATTACTTAATGTACAAATATATCTCCGAAATCATGATGTGCTTCAACATGACTCTATTATTTATGATCATCATCCTCCTCGTTCATCTTCTCATAAAGGGGTTTATCAGGTTGATCGTGATGCTATTCTTTAGCCATCATATACAATATGATAGGTTTAGGTAAGAGCATAATTGGTGCACATATCAAGGCAATCGTAATCATAGTAAGCGATGTCTGTTATTCACTCCAACCATCTCCCCATAAAGGTGGAATTACTTACGATGTAGGTGCTAAAGCCATATCAATCATCAATGTGATTATACTAGGGGCAGTTGATGGGTTATATTCATGAAGCCATTTATAGATAATTAAAAAGTCCATGTATCCAAATGTGCAGACAAAGAACAGAATTTGTGGTATGAATTCAAATATGAAGTCTAACCAGTTTTTAAAGTACAGACTATTGACACCTTTCATCAAGATTCCAAATGTCATATGAATGACTCCTATAATGACAGCAAGTTTCATTTTGTATGAATTTACGAAAGCCAACTCATTGGCTGAGACTGACCATACAGGATCAACTCCAAAAGGATAGACACAATTTTCCTTACGAACCCATTCCTCATGATATCTATCATCAAACTCGTCCTTTATTGATTCAAGTTTATAACAACTTCCAAACGTATCAAACGATAATGAAATGAAATCATTGTAAATCCAACCATTATAGAATGCCCAAAAACCCATTAGTGTAATCATATGTCTTACCTGAAGACCATATTTAAATAGAGAATCACTATCTTTAAGAGATTAATTAAATACTATCATGTAAAGTCCCGCCATAAACAAGATAAAACTAAAAAATTATTATATATTCATACCCATGTCCAATATCTGCAAACATAACTCCAAACAGGAATGGGAAAGTCATTATAGTAAATAGTCCTGGGTTTATTTCCTTGTATCTTGGCAAACCATAAGTATTAACAATTTCTTAGAATCCCCATGTAACATCATTAGTTTAAAAATAAGTTGGAGGTGGTTTGGTACCCTCTGGTGGAGTAATTTACAACTACCCTGTTGGTAAACTTTCATAAGTTTATTAAATTTATCTTAAGGCTTATTCAACCTTATTATCAGCACCTTCTGGTAACCATATCGAACCATAGAAAACTGAACCTTATATTTTCATGTAGTTTAATTGTTGATAAAGATATTTCTCCTTGACTAAGAACAGTTTAATCTCTTCTATTGATGAACAATTGCTGTCATTTGCAACTCTGGCAAATTCTTCCAAATACGAATCTAATTGATTTTTTGTCATAGTGATAAGCTGTGAGTTTTAATTAAATATGTTACATTTTTTGTTTCAATTAATTCTCCATCTATATCCCTCAATTTTTACTAATAAATTTAACTGTTTTCTGGGAAAGTATACTTTGTCACTGTGAATGACTCACACACCTTATTCAATTTGTTGGTAATAACGTTTGATCCACCTCCTCCTGGATAGACTATCACAAAAACACTCTTGATAACAGGTTATTACTTTATTATACAAATAAAATACATTCTTGGTGTCCAAAATCTGGTCAGTCTCAATATCCAAAATATTGACCCATACATTTCCTTTGGTTATTCTAAAAATTATGCGTTTAAATCTAGTTTGATCCTCTTTACCAATGACACCAACAATGTAATTGAATTTCACCTATGATTAAAGGGCTCTCAATTAGTCAAAATCCTTGTTTGAGATATCAACATATCCCTCTGCTTGATAATTTTGCCTAGGATTATGTGAATTTGATTTACGGTTGAAAAAAGCTCTAACCCAGTAATAGCTCTCCTTTCAGTAATACAGCCTTATATTCAATTAACTTATTCTTTCTATCTTGTAAACTCTCCATATAAGTATCTTATTCAATCAATTACCCATTTTTGTTATCAATTAAACTTTCAATTTCATCCAAATAGGTATGACTAGCCTTAGTTCTTAATTATTAGATTATGATGAAAAATACCTTTCTTTCATTATAGATTTGAATTTCTGTATCAAAACTTACACATCTTTGCAATATGTAATCTTTTTCCCATTTCTCTTCATTTCATTTTCAATATTCTCAACTTTCACTAATAGATCGTCACATCTATGGTATAAGAAATTCTCATACCTCTTTATGTAATTGGCAAATGGTCTATTGATTAGAGGCAATGCAGAATCATAATCTACAAAATGGATGCAATCAAGTTCAGCCAACTCATTCATCACATTCCAAGCACTCTCTCTTGGCACGATGAGCTTATAATAGCCCATAGTTTATGATCGGAAGAAACTCATAAAATAAATAAAAAATTTTATTAATATCTTTCATGGATAATATAGAAGTACGTCAGGCTACTCATGCTAACTCTTGGTACTCTGGTGATAAAAAGGAACTTGATGAAGAATTGAATTCATATTTAGCTAAAGCTAAGAAAGAAAATATACAAAATATAAAAGCAATAATAGGACCGTATAAATTTTAATAATAATTTTAGTCATGCAGGATATGCATATTCTGGACCAACTGCAGGCTGGGCTTATTAATACTTGAATGAATAAAAGTAAGATTGAAAAATAATCTTTTAAAAATAAAAGAAAGCGAGTATTTCTTCTTGGGCCATGTCATAAATTATACCTCAGAACTGTGGGATTATCCAAACTAGATTAGTATGCCACTCCTTTAGGAAACATTTAATTAGATCAAGAAGGTTTATATTAGAAATTATTTAAAGTCATCTAGAAATTATCCTAAGAATTAGGTAAATTGGCAGTATTTACTAAGCAAGCAGATGAGGAGGATGAACATAGTTTGGAATTACATCTACCATTCATCTATAAGGCCTTTCCTAATGCAAAATTAGTGCCAATCATGGTAGGTTCAACAGATCCTTAGTTAGAAGAATAAGTAGCAAAAGTTTTAGTTTAATATTTCGATAATCCAGAAAATATTTTTGTAATATCATCCGATTTCTGCCATTGGGGAAAGAGGTATTTGTCTTAGTTTATAATTTAAAGATTTGGTTATACTCCCTATGATAAGAATTAAAATTTGCAAATTCATGAATACATATAAAATATGGATCAGGAAGGTGTGAAACTAATAGAATCCCATAATATCACGGACTTCTATAAGTATTTAGAATCTACTGATAATACTATTTGTGGAAGACATCCAATATGTGTTCTACTACAGATATTATAAAAAACTACATTGAAACTAAAGACTAAACTCGTTAAATATGCTTAATCCAATGCTGTGACGAACCCAAAAGATTCCTCTGTCAGTTATGCGTCTATAGTTACATACATTTAATGAAAAAATATAAATAATCATTATTATCTATTCCATCCTAATATATTTCCAAATCTAGACGATGCCTACTTCTAAGGAGGTGCTTAATCTGGTTTCTTAACAGCTTATGTCCATGTTCCTAATTAAATTTATTTCTAATCTTTTTGAGGGAATATTGAGTAATTTTAGTCGATATTATAATTTTAAGTTGGCAAGGAAACTCTCTTCAATTCTTTGTTATTAAAACTTTTTTTCTTAAATATATCTTAATAAAATGTTTTGATCTCCTCTTAAAATAACATGAGCGCTATATTTCTATATTCTAAAGAGAAATTATGGTCCTTAACATACTTTCTGATTATTATTATCAATTATTTCTAATCTATTATTTCTGTAAACTCTTTAATTTAGTGGCCAATAGTTTCATTTATTTCATGTAAACTCCATTCCTTCTATTGGTTGAGATTAATTTTGAATTGATTATGATTATTCCATTGTGTTATGAGTATCTCATTTAACAAGAGTTCTTAGAAACTTTCATATAGCTTTTTATTTATTACATCTTAAATTTTTTATTAACCATTTTCTATTATTTATTTTGTGTCATCTGGATAATATATTTCATCATTATATGTTTCCAATTCTTAAATAGTATTTTTAACTTCTATTATTAGTTTCTACCAAGTTTCATATTATGATTTTAATTAATCATCAATATTGATACTCTTGAACTATTTTATTGTTTTTTATTGGATTTAAGACATCCTATATTCAACCCAATTCAACCATATTTATTTCTTTTCATTATCTGTTTAGACTATTTAGCCTTAGTATAAATACTAATAGTAATGGATATCAAAATCAGAGGGGTTTTGCAGCTTCTCAATAATCTTTTAATTCATCGTGGCATTAAACTTTTCAATATGACTCTGTAATTATTCAATCAGTCTATCTAATTCATTTTAATCAATATCTTTTAGATTAGGTTCTTTTAGATTTAAAATGTCATTAACAACTTATTCATTTAGATCATATTGCAAATACCTCTATAAGAATTAATTTCCTTTTAGATTTTAAAAAGATTAAGTAATAATAAGGTTATCTAGTTTTTGAAGGCATTCTTATTATATTTGTGAGAATAAAACTTCTAGTTTATCTTTATATATGAAAATTTTGTCTATTAAAGTAGATTAATCTGTTGGATATTTTTCAATGTGCTCTTGATAAGAATAAAATATTATCCAATCCTAATTTTTGTTCTTAATATAATGATTAATGATGATTGAGCATAAGTATAATTATTTTTCCTCAATCAATTAATTCATTCTTTTAATGATTATCTATATTCCTTTCACCTTTACTTATTTTTAATTAATTTCCTATTATTCTGGTTTCAACACACCAAGATGATTTATTAATTCTTATGATTTATCAGTCAACTGGCTTTTTAGAACATAAAAAGAAATATTTACATTATTTTATTTGTATATGTATTGATGCCACTTAGAAGTGTAGAACAATCAAGGAGCTCTTGATACTTCTTGCTGAACAACTATTTCAGTTGCTTATTTTTTTTATTTATCTCCTCATTCAACTCTTGTTGGTGTTCATAGATTTCTTGCAATGGAAGAGTGAATAATTAATCAATCATTAATTAATATTTTTTACAATTTCATTTTGCGTACTATCTCTTCAACTACCTATGGAATATTTGTCACTTCCAGCTTTCTATCATTAGAATATATATTTATAGTAGACTCCTCAAAAACACCTATTATGTTAATAAGGGATTATCTTCCACCAATCTCATACCGTTCTATATCTTTGAACTCAAAGTCCTCTATTAGAGATTATCTAAGATTTTTATAAAGCTCCATATTTACACTCTGAGGAGTCGAATGGAATTCAATAAATTTTAATTTCTTCTTCTTTCCAATTTGAATTCCTTATTATTTATCATCATCCTTAACTTTTTCAACTCCTTGTGGTGTATTATCTACCATTTTCTGATAATCTTTCAATCTAATTTTGATGTTTTTAATTCTCTCTAGTTCAAATGCAATCTTCAAAGGCATGTTCTTCTCCTTCGCCATCATGTAAATTTTGCCTCTAACATAGTTATCTAACACCATCTAAGCTTGAATTATGTATCTAAATCTCTATTAATCAGTCAATAGCATCCATTTGCATATTAAGATTTTTTCAATCAGCCCAGGATTTTTTTGAAACTAAACCAAATCCTTATCTTCCTGCCTTTCCTGTCTAAAGAGACTAAATCCAGACAAATGAATATTTGAACTCATTAATAATATTGAAGTATTTTATATGAAGTTTTCTAAAATATTGATAATTAATCATTCGAATTTGTACATTCCCGCCATTAAGTCATCTATTCCTAACTCATGTTCTTCATATTCATTAGGCTCAATTCTAATCTCCTTAGTATTTTTACAACTCATTAAAATTTTTTCCAATAATTCCAACTCGTTTGCTGACTTGATATGTTTATATCTTTCTGGATGACTATTGTATGGTAAATCTAACTCATTTATTAACTCGGTATTCAATCCTAACTAATCTGTAATGTATTTCTATCTCTTATATGAGTACTCGCTTTCTGATGTTCCTTTGCTTGCAAGAGAATAGAAGAATGCTGAAATATCGTTGTTAGGATTCTTTTTAGGCCTCATAACTCTTCCTAATCTCTACACTTTCTACCTTCTAGATCCTCCAAGGTATCCTATCTCAATACCAACAGACGCCATAGGTATATCTATACCAGTATCTCCAACTCTCGAAACAAAAATGGTCTTTATTTCAGTTGAATTCTTGAAGATTCCAAATATTTTATTTTTCTCATCAGTATTCAGATCGCCATCGATCACAGGATAACCTAGTTTCTCAGCATAATAATTCAAAATCAATAGGGAGTCACAAAACACAATTATTTTGTGATTTAAGATTTCATGGTGTTAGATTAAAAATTGAAGAACTTTAAATTTTTTTGGATTTCCAGAATGCAGTAACTATCTCACTTAATGAGGCCGAGTCCTATACTCATTTTCAAATATATCAGTCATCTCACACAAGATCTCAACAATATGCGGACGAGCTAAATATCCCTATTTCATCAAATCGATTAAATTTTCCTCATATAGTTTAGGGCCTATCATAAAAAATAGATTATCAAGTTTCTAATCTTCTCTCAGTAATGTCGCAGTCAAGCCAATTTTGATAGCACATTTAATTGCTCTTAAGACATTACAAAACTATAAAGCAGGCAATCTATGCACCTCGTCAACTATGCAAACACCCCATTTGGTTTCTTATATTTTCCTCCAAGCTGGATTGTTCTTATATGGTTACATCTATGCAATCAACCATGAATAAGTAGTCAAAACTATAAAAGGAGGTTCAGGAAACTAATCTTTGACAAAACCAGAAACCCTTACTATATTCTTATGGTCTATAGTTGTATTTTTTTCAATTTCTTTTCTCCATTAATCGACTGATACATTAGAATCACATATTATGATAGTTGAACTTTTTATTTGTGTGATGCACATTATGCCAACCATAGTTTTGCCTGCCCCACAGGGGAGTACTATCAATCCCGATCTTGCTCTATTCTCAATGATAACATTTTTAACTGCCCTTGCCTAATATATTCTTGGTCTGCATTCAGGCTTTAAATTTATCTCAAGCTATCTCTGTTCATTCATGAATTCATACTCCTAAATCAAGGGAATATTGCATTTGATTAAGGCACTTGTAACATCAAAATAGTCACCATCTATTCGATATTTCTTAAACTTCTTTTAATCTTAGATCCTTTGATAATCTATATTAGTGTCAATTTCAGCAACCATATTATTGTAAGTCAATTAATCAATCATCATGACCTCCAGGTTCCTAACTTCAGGATTATGATGGATGACATTCTAAACAGTTTCTATTTCAATGAGACAATCTCTGTTTTGTAATTTACTCAGTAATAAATCACTCAAGTCTTCCCATAAATCCAAATAGTAATATTAATCAAGATAGAATTTAGCACATCCATTATATTTGGTTTAAGTTTCAATAAAATCCTTCATTTAAGGAGGGCAACTATTTTTTGAGATTAGTTCAAGAGCTCTGATTATATCTTAGGAAGAATATTATAAAACCATAGATGTATACAAACTCATTTATGTGATTCTTTAGATATATATATATTTGGGTTACTTATATTCATGAATATATTCTGATCGATTCAAGGGTTCTGATATTGACATTAAAAATTCATAAGTCGCTTCATAAAGTGGATTGAACTTTTCTACAATTATGGTTAAATCAGGTGATAGCATTAACGGTAAATTTCTTCTATTTTCATGAATCACTATATGCCTCAAATCCATATACTCCTCGACTTCCATTATCTGCTTTAATGAGCTTCTATTGAATTTAAACTCATTATTTTATTTCATATTAAAATACAATAAATATTAGATGATCAAAGAATTTTTGTTCCTTCCATCAGAATTCACTAGAGGCTAAATAACCAACAATTTGGATGTATCCATGATGAGATCATCTCGTTTAAGAAGTTAAAGCAATGGGTTCTAGATTGAGAGAAAAGAAAGAAGAGAATCAAGTAATTAGAACCAATATGGTCAGCCATCAAGAAGTCATCGATCACATAGCTAGCATAAGAATTAATTAGATCCATTAATAAAAATTAGAGTAAGTAACTTATTATCATACTACCCCAAAATATAAATAAAAAGAAAATGAATTTTTTTATTTAATAATTTATTAATGAATTCCCCAAATATACCGCCTTATTTTCTTATGCGAGATACATTTGCACAAAGCTTTAGCAAGAAAGAGAGATCCGACATTATTAGTTAGAACAGAATAAAGTCCATGTCTAAAATTGATTCAAATGAAAACACATCTTAGTTAAATTTAGAAGCCTCAAATACAAAAGGAATAATGGAGTCAATAAAGAATGGCGACTTTTATTAAAATTTTCCCCTCTATCAGTAAATATTAACTAACCTTGATGGAAACTGTTAACTGCATTATGCTGTATTAAGCACTCTAGTTGATCAATCATACTAAGATGCTAATTCCCCAATTCTACTAGCAAAATTAAGTTCATTTGTAGATAATGTGCTTGGCTTGATGACTTACTACACAAATTATGGAGATATACAACACACAAGAATAATAATTGACAAGGCTCAAATGTTTGTAGGTATGTTAATATATGTAATATAAAAAGGCAACATGTATTCAACTGGGACCTACACTATGAACTAGATTTCTAGGATGGTTAGAATATTTACTCGCTCAAGCACACAACATAAGTTAGCTTTTTTGTGGATATTCAATAATCTTTTGAAAGTCCTCTAAGCAAATAAGAGAGAAATACTCCACTTATTCAATGAGTATAAACTATATGAGCATGTATATTCATTAGCCAAAATTGAAGCACATATGAATTTAGAGAACAGAAGATAATTTAATTGGTTTTGTTTGGAGTCATCACTGTTTTTATCCCATGACATCTGTGATGTGAGTTAGTTAGATTAAGAGTTACCTCTATTGATTTGCAAGCTGATTGTAATCACAAATTTAACTGCTTAAGGCGTTGTTCCAGGGTCATTAGATTTGAAAAAATATTAAGAATGTTTCTACCATACCAATTTTGTTGTCAAAAAGGAGATAATTAATGGTCTATCAAACCTAGTGTTATTGAGAAAACTTGATTAACTTGACTCAATAATTGAGGATGCTCTAATGATATCATTTGTAGATGGAGAGATGTTGCTTTATAATTATTTATCATCAGGCCAGAAGGTGAATAAGTCATTAAAAGAAAAATACTAAAAGCAGGCTGTTATAGATTGTCAGATGACAAAATACATATTTGATAAATTAAAATAAAGATGAGTCATTATTATCATTTAAAAAATCTTTTGATTTTATCTGCAATTTATGAAGTTCTCTTTTTCTTAGGAGAAGTAGTGCCTTAAGGTTTTTAAATTTCAGGTTTTATTTCTTAAGTCTCCTGTATATCTATTTATTTTATTAAACCTAGCTACTTGAGCCATAGGAGAAAAGATTATTAATCTTATTTCATTTGTTAAAAGTAATCCCAAAAGTCTCCAATCATGTCTTTTTTTATATAAATGATTAAAGTCTATATATTAATTATTTGTACCATAAAATCATTTTAGCTTAATAAATGCTATTCCACATACTTTAGCATAGCTACTATTAAATTCTAAATAACTTATTCTCCTTCAAGTAAGAATAAATTTAGTACAGTCCTAGAGAAATCTAAGGGAGACTCTTGCATTAAAAGACTTAAGTAAAATGGCTGAAATGCTAATTTAAGGTCTAACTATTTATTATGAATAGAATTATTACAAAGTCTAATTCTATAAAGTGAGCATACAATTATGGAAGTTCATTTTGGATTCTAAGAGCTAATTCATCAATCATTCTTATTAACCCTGGGAACCCATCCATAAATACTTATCTCCACCCTTTGTCTATCATTATAGATGAGAATATTCGAAATACATTCTCATCTCTATTATCTTCTAAAATCTCAAAATCATCTAAACCCTCCTGATTGTGTCTCAAATCATAACAGATCAGGATATTAGCAACTAAATAGTTCATGCCCTAAGTGTATCCCAACTCATAGTCTGAGTTCGAATAGGCAATCAGGATATTTCTTAAACTTTTTTGGTTTTCTTTCTATGTCAATCTAAAATATATATACATCTTTGAAGAACTTGTCATCTGAAACTATGATAGTCCTTGGAATGTCTCTTTCGATTTATTAAACAATTTTATAATTGCTTTTCATAGTCAAAAAATTTCTATAGGTAAGTTTGCCCATTACATTATCGCTTTGCATTAACCATAATTTTCTTCTACTAGATATTGTAATTATTTAGAAATACCATTCTATCCCTATGTCAGTCTTTAGTAATGTATAATGAATGTTTTAAGCTTTCTCATTTTTTAAAGTTTTTTCTTAGAAAATTTTCTCCCATTCTTTATAGGTTAATTCATGAATATCTTATGCCTCCTCCAAAATTATGAAACCATCAAAATCTATTAAATTAAATGTCATCTTTGATTCCTCATTCTGATGAATTGATTTTCTTGCATACCTGCCCTTTAGAAATAATTAATAAAACTATACATACTGGACTGGATGATCTCCTAGGTTTCACTAACTAGAATGAAGTAGTCTTTTTAAGTTCCATCATATATTAAATTCTATATTATTATATAAATAAATCAATCCCTAGAATCATTTTTTAACATTTCTACTAAATTCT
>VMTU01000068.1:0-41724 GCA_016759055.1 Paramecium bursaria
CACAATCATAAAAATCTTAAAAATCATGATACTTAGGGTATTGAGATTTTCTTTTCCACAGTTTTTTTTTAATCTTTATGTTATAGAAAATTTTAAGGAAGGATTTTAAGGGGATTTCATGGGTTTTTTCGACCCACAAATACATCAAGTCGTTTATGAGCAATATATCAAAAGATATAAAAATTAATTTTAATTAAATTAAATAAATTTATCTACCTGATAGTTTTAAGTAGAAAGAAAAAATTAAGCCTAGTATTTTACAATATATTATATGAATCATATATTATTTTTTTCATATATCATGAACCTCACATCATATTAATCTTCAAAATAAGTATCTATTTTATATTGATGATAAACAGTTTCGATCTAAATAATTTTAATAATTTACTAAATGGTAATCTATAAGAAGCTTTTATACATTTTCATTCATTATATAATTATAAATAACGATGTGCGATGGTTATTTTTAATCTAATTTTCCTTTTATGTATTAAGCTGAATTTAATTGAAGTTGATAAGACTGCAGTTATGATTTATCCTTTGTTGGAGAGCAGTCTGGAAACTCCATGCTAATATTCTTATGTACAAAACTATAAAAAGGAGTTGAGTGGCATTGAATGAAAAATTATACACTTGTTACATTTCTGTCTCTTAATATAGACATTGTTTTGAGAGCTCCAACATTTTAATAAGAATTCAAGTAAATCATAAATCCTAAATTTGAGAAGACAGCAAGCGCTAACAGAAAGAACTTTAAACCATGAACATTGCGCTCATTGATGTACTCCAACCCTAAGCTTATAAAATATATTATGAAAGGTAGTAATGGCAACAAAAATCTATCCTCTTTATGAGCAGACAAACTCAAGATGGTAATGGTAAATACCATATAATATAAAAATCTTAGAGACTTTTGCTTTTATAATTTTTATTAGATATCCTAATATCTAAACAATATATAAAATTTATTTACATGCCTAATATGAAAAAGAATATCCACCCTAAGCAGACGTAGGGTATTCCTTTAAATACAAACCATGTGGTTTCTTTAACTCCAAAAAAAGCAGCCTAACCAGATAAAAGATTGAATTCTAAAAAATTGTAAAAAGTAGAAGTGAATTTCCTGTAGTAAATTAGATCAATTATAATCGAACTTGACAGTAAAATTACGAGAGTAACAATGTTGACGATTAAAATCTTTATCTTTCCTTAAATATTTGTTTTCGCTGTTAATAAATGAAATGGCTTTTAAAATATAATTTAATTACCCAAATGAAGACCCAAGGGATGATGGCAGATTATCGAGAGAGTACATTAAGTATCATAAAAAATCTGCAATAGATATTTGGTGTTTCGGTTCTCAAAACATTTGACTACTTATTCAAAGATGAATATTTAATATTTCCGTAGAATTTCTTGTCTTAGTCTATATATTTTATCCAATTATAAAGAGCAAATGTAAACAATATAGTTTCAAAAGTGTTAATTAGGGTTTTTGAAAAAAATTCTAAAGAATACCATAAAGTATAATTTACGAAGACTACTGTCGTTTTATACTAGATACCCTCAAGTCTAAGCAGCTTTACTAAATAATAATCATAAATAGCTGAAAGGGCCCCTTGAACACTAATTATTTATAATATTACATTCTTGGCCCTATGGCAACTAAATACCCATAATCAAGATTCAAAATCTTCAAAATGTAGAAGAATAAACTAAAGAAGGAAGGATAAACAGGACTTCTTAGTGGCGCTTCACTACTCCATTCCCATGTGAGCCACCCATAACCGAACACATCCCTATGCGCCACCTCTGGTCCTTACCATGTTTCGTCTGGGAATGGATATGTAGTTGATAAAATCTTTTCATTTATATATTTTCTTACAGATAGCAATATCCTCAACAAAAAATACCAGAATATTTCATTCATTTTAACAAATTAAATAACAAGATAATTAATAATTATGAATTTAGATATTTTTATAATATTTGAGAGTGTGGTTTAATATAACCTAAATGGACATATATATATATTGAATAAAATACTAAATCATTAAGAGATTGCGAAATAAATTGATGAAAATAAACACTATCCCTTTCTTTTTTATGAGATCAAATAATATAATTATATTCTCATTTAATTGAAATATTTATTTTTATTTTATATTGTATTAAATAAAAATAATGATTATACTCCTGTTGTTTCAATTAGCGAAATGTTAAATATCAATAATCCAACCAAAATAGTTTGCAATTAGTTACAGCTCAGTAGATTCAATAGTGTATATTATACAATTATAATAAGTCCTTTTTAAAGTTAGCATAACCAATCAGGGTTTTTAGAAATCTCTAATAGCGTTCAAAATTGTAAATTAAATCAAAGCGAAGATTTGTCCAATAAAATAATTTTATCAAACAGCTCATGCGATCCAAACCTATAGGTTGAAATTGCTACAAAACTAAATGCATCAATTATAATCCTTACTAAAGCCTTTGAGAAATTGAACAATTATCCGAAAATAATCACGATTATAGCCAGAAATGAGTAATATGCTTCGCTTATTGATTATCTATTTCAACAATAAAAACTAAACTCAATTGCGTAAGGGCCTGCTGTTTTTGCAAAATTTTAATCGGACAATGTTTAAATTAATACTAGATTTGGAGCAGGTATATCATTAGATGTTGCAATAATTGTGGATTCAAAAGAGTCTTTTTAGAAATTGTTTTAGATAAGATAATACTTGAATATTTTCGAGGGTTCATAAAGTAATTTCAAATAATATAATTTACTTAGTTGACATAAATGTGATTTACTATATGTTGTCTGCTCATGTAACTTCTAACGACAGTCTGATAAGCAAAAACTGCTATGGATTGGGCAAATACTGCTGTACATTTATAGTATTAATAAGACTCAAGCGAAAGATATGGATCAAAGCAGCCTGGGTAGGAAGTGTTGAATGAAATCATTCGATAATCTTGTTTGAGAGGCATCAATATAACTTAATGGTGGACATACATGTTTTAGTTTGGAGACAGATGCACAGATAATTTATAATTGCAAAAATGTTCATAGGACATCATGAGTGAATTCAAACTCGAATAAGCATCAGTCAATTAGTGTTTTGACTAATCATTCAATCGAACCCAATCTTTTGAATCAGAAAATTACATTTTAAGAAAATATGCCGAATATTAATACAATCAATCATATTCCACTTATTCATACAACAATTTGCTATACGATGAAGAAGAATCTCTAATTCAAACTATCTGCAATGGTATTAATATATGAAAATAAGATAAATCCCATGCTCCCTCATTTTGTAAAATTAAAGAATGGTAAAGCCAATCCAGGATCTATTATCAAAGACTCTTATGGACTATCTATATTATTTTATGGGAATTGGTTTATTCACGCTCCTAATTAGCATTTAAATAAGAAACCAGAACCAAAAAAGGTCATTGATCTAGACTGTTTAAAAGGAGACTCTGTATGAATCCTAATAATTAGTGAAATCCGATGAATTTGAGCTATGAAAAATTTAGAATTTTCTCTTTTGTAATACACGTATAAAAAAATTATTAAATGTTAATTATTTTCCTTCTTGCCTTTTCGGCATGGGCGAACGATCTTAAAAGGTGCTATTTAGATAAATACACTTTAGGAGATAGCGAAAGTAATATGAAAAAAATAAATTATAGCTAAAATACAAATACATTTCGAAGATATCCTAAAGAAGAATAAAATAGATTATGATTGCTTGGAGTTGATAATATCGAAAGGATATTATAAACTGGCTCTCCAAGTGTACGAAAATTATTTTCTTCTGAATAAGATCGACATCTCAGACAAAATTAGGTAAATCAATTATCGATGATAGTGAGTATCTTAAAAACGAAAAATATCACAACTAGAAAGAACTATCTACAATTTTCAAGTTAGCTATGGCTAAGAGTAATTAAGTACAGATTGTCACTCCTGTAGTCTAATGGGCTTAATCTAAAAATCACACTTTGATAAATATTAAATTCTCCCACAGATAGGATGCTCCAGCGTGCTTAAATTGTAAACTAGAGGTGCTAGAAATTAAGGAGAAATCTGTATTTTTTTAATTTTATCTAATTATAGATTCTCATTGAGGCATTTGGTATAGTTTCCCACATTCCTATTAAATATCGATATGCTATAGAATTATACAAGTAGATAGACCCAAAAACAAGCCGTGAGTAGATTGAGGCTGTTGGTACAATGACTTTGAACCTAACAAAGGTTGAGACTGGGTTATGGATGAGATTAACTGAGGTAGATGAGAAAACACAGATCTGGTGGGATATGAGAGACAATTTGAGAAGAGATATGGATGAGTTTGCATAATTGTTAGAGAAAGAATCTGAAAAAAAGGAGAAGAAAGCAGACAAAGCTTACAAAAAGTAATAAAAAAAGAGGGAAGAAGAAAGATTAAGGAGAGAAAAATCTGAGTAATTAGAAAGATAGAGAGCTTGGGATTACGAACATAGATAAATGTATTTTGAAGGCAAATGTGAATTAGGTTGGTATTAGAGATAAGGATGAAAAATTCTTTAATTTATTATTTTTTAATTTAAAAATTATTATATTTTATGTGATAATTCATTTTTATTATCCTTGTGGTGGAAGGTTTTTACTTTAAGCTAATTTATCCACCCTTTCTAATTATTCTAATTTATCACTCAATTAGTCATATCTTTTAAGTGAATATAGATATGTAAATATAAAGAAGAATAATACAAGATCGATTCCAGCTATATATATGTTTCTTTATTCATAGAATTAGATCATTCTAGTTTAATGGATAGTTTTTTCCATCTCAACTCTTGACACTCCTTCGATAACATCAAATTGACTCTTTTATTGGATCAATAGGTTTCCGAACTTTTTGTGTTCTTAAAAGGATATAACACACATTGTTCCACATAATAGTAATAATGCAAATTCAACATATGTTAGGTATTTGTTAGTTAGGACTACTTCGAATAAATGGACGATTGGTCTCCTTAAAAATCTGGGGTAAGGCAATAGGATTACTAATGCAAGTCCTAGTCCTACATACATCAAATAATAGAGTATCAAATTAATGCTCATTAATAATAATTCATTTTTTGTGAATATATTCCAATATTTTATGAACGTTCTCCTCTATGTCACCTTCAATAAATAATGTGTTGTCTCGCTCAGGTAATACATTTTCACGATTAATTAGGACAACAGGAACCTATGAGTTAATATTAATTCTTACATTTTTTTTGGCTAACGAGATACCGCTTGCGAATGGTTGTACTTTCAAACTTGTGCCCATCACAATAACCAGGTCTGCCTCTTTAATATCAATAACGTGTTCGAAAAACTCTTTGGGTAAACCTTCTCCGAAGAATACAACATCAGGCTTCACATACCCTTCTTTATCCTTACATGATTAACAAGTATAAATTTCTTGTTTCTCCAAATGTTCAAAGAATAATTTCATACTCCCTTCCTCTTTGCATTTTATACAATGCGCAGTTCTCATATGTCCATGAGCTTAGATCAAATTTTCTTATTTGACTCCAGCATCTAATTCAAGCCCATCAATATTTTATGTGAAAATTCTTAGTAATTAATTTCTATCTTAGAGAATCTTCTAAAATTGATGCGCTAAAACTGGTTTCGCTTTCATATCTAGAAAGCCCTTAGCAACTGCATAAAATGCTTAGGGTTGTTTTTAGAAATATTAAATATTAAAGACATCTTCTGGTCTTGGTAGATTATATTAAGCTAATGTACTGTATAATCCTCCTGGTGATCTGAAGTCTGGTATGCCTGCTGCCACACTAATGCCAGCTCCAGTAAGAAACACTACCTTTTAAAATTTATTATCTCTCAAACCATTTACAAAATCCTCATAGTTATATTCTTTCGATTTGACATCAAGCTTGGCCAAACTTGCAATTAATTAATCGATCTCATCTTATTAGGGCTACTATTCCATGAATTTCACCTTTGACATAAATATCTAAAATTTAGTGATTTGTTCGCTCGTTATATAGTTATCACATTTATAACACCAAAGAGATAGGTCTCTCAAAGATACTCCAACTTGATGATCTTCGTTTTAATTATGCAATGACATATGGCCATTGACATATCTGGAACATTTTATCTATTGGCATTCTAAACAAACCCAATTCTCTTTTGTACTATCGCAATCTGTGCAAGAGATTTAAAACAATTATTGTTTAAGCTATTCAGCTTTTTGAGATCTTTAATTATTAAATACAAATACACTTTGCTCAGCATAGATTTAGTGTAATGAGTGCATGTGTCTATAGGGTGCACAGCAAATCCGATGTCTTCATCTAGTAAGCCAATTTCTTTTTGCATTTAAACAATTCTTTTATTAATGTAAAATGGATTAATATTTTCAGTATATATTTCAGAATAACATTTATTTTATTTTCATTTTGCCTTATTTATTGCATTTTAGAGCTCCTCTTTGAATGCCTATGTTTCTAATACGTTGAGGGCCTTTTCTATGAACCCAATCTCTCCATTGATGTCTGCTACAAGCTTATCATGAATTGATTGGTTTTATGTAAAATTGTTGTTTTCAGTATTGAGCCTATCCACAAATTATTGATGCTCTTTGGTTCTTCTAGTTATGATTTGATTTGTATCTTCAATCGCAACTATATTTTATTTTATAAATTGTACTTGAAACTTATTCTCTTTCGTTAAAGGCATCACCATATTATTTATCAAAGACTCCCAATTCATTTGCTAATTAATCTAGTCTTTATTAATGCAATAACTTTTATTAATCCTCATCATTATATGCTTTTTATAAGGTATCCACAAAATATGATCTTAATGATTGTAATAGTTCTATTAGCTATTTTTATACTTATTTGTCGGCAAAGTTTTAGGTTTCAGCAATTTATGATAAAGTTGTGATCAAAGAACCCATATAATCAGTACTAGTTGAGGCACTTTTTTTAATTTAAGCCAATGAATCAAAGAATACTCTTTTTTCCTCAATAAAAGCTCCACCTCCTGAACATCTTTTTATATAGGCTAGAGCTTCGTCTGTTGAACGAATAGCTTCAGATATTTCATTAGCCTGCATGGAAAATTACTTATTCTACTCTGTTCTCACAGCAATTGCGTTAGTTTTAGCTTTTTCATTATTCTCCTTTTTTGTTTTTAATCCTGTTAATATGTAGTCTAATTCTCCACTTCTAGGAACTAATTCTTCTGTTAATCTTTTTCTATCCCTATTTATGGATAATTCCCCTTCAGTTATTAATGATTCAAACTATATTCTCCTGGCATTGTGATCACCGAGTCTTTATTGCCACTTTGATGATATATAATATTTACAATCTCATTTTCCTAAGTTAGTCTATCTTCTTGTTGTCTGCCAAATGCTTTCAAAACTTCAATCAAAATGTCTACTGCACCGGAGGCCTCTAAGAAATAAAAATGACTTACATGCATTTCAAGTTGAGCAAATTCAAACATCATCTTTCCCATCGGATCACTATTTATGAATGCTGTTATGCTCGTCGTAGTTTGCATCTGTTCTTGAAGCTAGATTGCATTAGCTATCCCCAATAACAAGAAAAAATTCATAATTTTAATGCGTTTTTATATAATTATATATTTAGTTTTGATAAAGGCATTCGAATAGGAAACACAATAAATAATTACAAATAATGTTGCGGAATACTAACTAGTAAAATGTGAGAGTAGTAACCAATGTGAAGCATGCACATACACTCAACTAAACGAGATTAAAATATGTTATTTTTCATTATATATTTTAAATTAGGTCAATTAAATGGATAAGTTGAAAAAGTTTATTGCACATATTAATTAGGAGATGATGAAACAATATAATATAAATAGATATCCTATTAAGTGTGTTATGAAAATCACTTATTTTAGATGATGCCTATGATTTTGAGTCTCATATTTATGTCTCTATGTTTGTATGCTCTCTCAAAGGAAAGAGAAAATATTTAATCTCAAGCACTTATGAAAATATTGAATTGATTAATTATAATGAAATTTTTTTCAATACCATAAGCAATTTATTACTTGGTGATTGGTGGCTTGTTAATCAAAAACGAAGTAGTTGGACAATCTCCTTTTTCAGATTTGTTCCGCACATTACCATCTGTATTATATTAAATTAAACTAATCAGCCAGCTCTTCAAGGAGTGATAGTAATTGGACTTGGGATCATAATCTTAATTGGGAACAAATCAGGAATTTATGCTTACATATTTTTGTCATTGGTTGACCTAACCATCCTACTAGTGCCTTTAGGAAAGAAGGAAATGCAATAGTTGAGTGAAGGATTAGCATCGTAATTAAATTTTTAATCAGACTTGCCTATAAGCTTATTGTAATTGGAATGATTATATCCGTATTGAACAGCGAGGACTAGTAGAAACCAAAACCAACTAAGAAAAAAGTTGAATAAAAGGAATAAAAGGAAGAGAAAGATGAAAGTGAAAGCGAAAATTAGAAAGATGATTAACCAAGTCCATCTAAACATAAATAAGAGGATGAGAAGGAGAAAAATGATAAGCCAAGTAAAAAATGATCAATGATAAATAATTTATGATACAAATGAGGGTTTCGTTGATTTTGTTTCCACTCTATTCGGTATTTATCTTTTTATTTGTTGTAACTAACTTAAGTCCATTTCATCATCTATTTCAGGCTATTTAATTATCGGCTTTTTGAAGTAGGAAAAAACGTTTTAAGTGAAATTCAAAATTTTTTCCTTATAATTTTATCCACTAAATGTTTATCTTCTTTATAATACAGAGTCATCTCTATTTTATAGCTGCATTATTAATAAATCACCTTCATTTCTACTATTATCTCTTAGCTTCGAAGAGGAATTCAAGCCTGATCCAAAATCGCTTATGTCTTTATATTTAAGATAAAAATTCTTATATTATTATGATTATCTTTGCAAAGTGGCCAACTTTTACTCATAATTATTATTAGATTTGATTAATAGATCGTTATAGGCGACACACTCTTGATATTGCAATCTTATTTCATCAGATTGGAGTTCCATTTATTTGTTTAGAATTATTTGTGCCTCATATCTATTCTTTAACAATTTGTATTCATTCATCCATCTGTGCGTTATAATAAATTATTTACCTTGCCAATTCTTCAGTATGATTTAAGTTTTATAATTGCTAAGATTTTAAAGCCATATTTTCTAGTGTATAGGTTTAGATTTGTTATGCTCTTTTTAAATCAATCTTAGGCACTAGTTCATATTTAGGAAAACCATTTTAAAACTCACCTTCCTTCTGATAGTAAATACTCTCTTAATATAATTAAAATTTATACTTGTTTCTTATGAAATACTTTTCGACTAAGAGGAGAATCATAAGGACACGCCTCCCATGAACCTAGATCTTAATCATCAATTATATGTTATTAGAGTTCTGCTAATTTTTATATATATTTTTGCGGATCTTCTGCTCTGGTTCCTGAAAGAGAATCCATCTGTGACAATTTTAACCTGCATATTTCATTTGATAACGTCTAATTAATTCATTTCATACAAAATTCAATCTAATCAGGTCTTAATTTTACTCTTTCAATGAATTTGCATTCCTCTGCACTTTGATGAGGCTCTTGTTTAGCTTATCGATCTCTTAATGTAATTTTATCGAGACTTCATTTACATTCGTCACCTAAAATAATTATAAGACTTACACCTATTTAATCTAAACAATAAGGCCTTCATTTAGATTTTCAGATTATTGCTGTTCAACCTCTTGTTATTTTTGATAATGCAAAAGCTGTTGCAAATCTAAAATAATTTATTTCTTTTCATCTTCACTTGCCTATAATATTTATTCCAAGAGTAAGCACTTTAAAATTTTTGTGTACTATTACTTTAGATTATAATTCACTCCGTTGTTCTAATAATTTATTCATCTATAATTTCAAGATCTATAATTCCTTATTGCAAACCTATAATAGTTTGCCCTCCTTTTGTGAGATTACTTTTGAATATTTTATGTTGATCTCCTCCTAAAGTCGTAGTTATTCAGTCAATTATGCAATTTCTGTTTGGAGAAAATCAATCTTTAATTACATTGTTTTATATTATAAATATAGCACTCAATTTTTTGATTTCTTCATTTCGGTTTGAATAGTCGAGTGATATATCCCAAATTTTTAACATAATTTTGTAGCCTAATCTAATACGTGATCTTATTTATTATCTTCGCAAATAATGTGTACTGACATTGCTAATTTTCCAGGACTAAGACACCAAACATGAAGATCGTGGATGCTTTTGACGTACTCCACCACTTTAAGTTGTTGTTCAAAATCTTAAACATCAATTTCAGAAGGGGTTCCTTCCATAAGAACCTTCATGCATTCTCTTGCAACACCAAAAGTAGTTCCCATAACCAAAATACTGAACAAGTATGTGCATATTGGGTCAGCATACTAATATGGAGTAAAAACCATGTTTCCATCATCATCATAAACCTATCCATAGACACATATAATAGATGCGGCAATTATTACTCCTATTGATTAGATTAAATCTCCTAATATGTGGATCATGGCAGCTTTCACATTGTAATTGCTACTTTCTTTCTCATCTTTTTTATCATTTATATTCTCTACTCGTTTCTCATAAGAATGCTATGAGCAGTCATCTCCGGCCTATGGTAATTAATGGTGTTCACCTAATAAAATAAAATTTATATACCTTAATCTTCAAATAATACTTTAGCCATCACTAAGTTACATATCAATCCAAAGAATGCAGTGACTAACATGATTTATGGAACTTAAACTACAGATTTTATAATAATTCTCTCAGTAGCCTCGTAGAGTAAAATTAACGTCAAACACCAAATAATTATTATGCTTGCTAATGCTCCTAATACTTCAGCTCTATGATATCCATAGGACATCATTTGATTGGATGGTTTTTTTGCTATCCAGATTGAAAATATTGAGATGAAAAATCCTGAAAGATCGGAGAACAAATGAGCAGCATCAGACAATATGGCAAGTGAATGGGCAAATAGGCCTCCTACAAGCTAAATTGATGAAAAAAAAATTTAGTAAAAATTATTCTTACTTCAGCGAGAAAGAAAGTGAAACATATTGCAGTAATTTTAAGTAATTTGAGCATGGCTTTATTGCTTGTATCCATTAAATCAGGAATATCGTAGATGTGGCAGTCCCTTGCAGTTTATAATTGTGCCATCCTAAAAAATCTAGTGTTGACTATTCTTGTAGAGAATAAACTTTACTTGATGGACTGCTTGGTGTTACTGAGTATTCGTTCTTTTGGGATTGCAAATCACCTTTGACAAGTGGTAATTCAATATCTTTTTTCATAAAAGGTAAAAGATCAAAATTAAAATATATTGAGATTCAATGTATTTTCTAGATAATATTTACTTTTAATGGTTTGTTTTGAGGTTTTAAAATGGTTGATGGGTAATGACCGATATAATTATTAGGGCGATGATAAGTTATAGCTATATGCTCTGTTAGATAGCTCCAAGAAACACAAATGTATATAATAATTTTTATAATATTAGAGAAGTCTTTAACTGATGGTGGAAGGTGCGCTAAAAATTTTTAGAATTATTATTGATAAATCATAGCAATTTTTTTCTGGCTTCTATTTGAATAGTGCAGTGATATATGCCAAAGGATTTACATACCTCTGTAGCATCTTCTAAGACTTGTTCATAGTGGTCAATAAGACACGAGACATGGCAAGACATGGCCACTTTTCCTGGTGATAATGTCCAAACATGTAAGTCATGTATTGCTTCAACATTAGCAATACTCTTAAGTTAAGTACCAAGATCCTTGAATGAGAGACCTACATATAGTTTAAATAAATTACCATCTGGGATTCCTTCCATGAGGACTGACATGCATTCTTTAGCGACTCCGATTGTTGTGAGCATGACCAATACGCTGAACATGTAAGTACAAATAGGGTCAGCATATTAATATGGAGTGAACAGCATATTACCTTCAGCATCTTTTTCCTATCCGAATACGTAAATGATGACTGCAGCTATAATGACTCCTACTGATTGGATTGTATCTCCGAGAATGTGAACCATAGCGGCTCTTAGATTTTAATTCTCAGGTTGATTGACTTCTTGTTCCTATTCAAGATGGCTGTCATGGATGATAGAGGGTCCTTTGGGGTTGGGTCCTACTGAGTTTCTACCCTAATCAGGATCGATTTAAGATTCCTAGACAACTACAACCTTGTCGCCTGCTGCAGTAACAGACCTTTTGGATTTTACTTTCTTCTCTCCTTTAATGATAATTTTTAGGAATTTATACCTTCTTTTTATTCTTTCTCCTATTCTGATGAGTATAAGACTTTAGCCATTACAAGATTACAGAATAATCCAAAACATGATGTAATCAACATAATTAGTGGGTCTTATACGATTGACTTCTCGATAATCCTAACTGTTGCCTCGTACAGTAGTATGACGGTGAGGACCCAGATGATTAGGATGCTTGCGAGGGCTCCTAGGACTTCAGCTCTATGGTAACCGAATGACATTGATTCAGATGCTGGCTTCTTTGCTAGCCAAATGGCAAAGATGGAAATGGAAAATCCAGAGAGATCGGATGAAAGATGGGCTGCGTCAGAAAGGATTGCCAATGACGATGCCAATAAACCGCCGACAACCTAAAAAGGGAGAAAAATTTTGATGAAAAAATACCTCTGCAATAAGAAAGACTGTGCAAACGCAACTTACGACCATCAATCTGTACATGGCTTTATCACTAGTAGCATTAAGGTCGGGGATGTCATGAATGTGGCAGTCATGAGTAGATTAGTAGTTGATTAACCTGTGAATTCTTGAATCCACTAATGATTTTAAAATATTTGTATACATTTAACAGAGGCTTTGTGATGGGCATGGACACTTTTACTAACGGACCTGTTGACAGAAGGATTCTTAATCACTAATGGCTTATTTGCGTCCTCCATTTTAATTAATTATTGATGATTTGGAAATACATTAAAACCTTTAATACTAAGATATTTTAGATATTATAATGCGTTAGCTAACTAGCATTAATGAAATTTATTTTCTAGAACAATTATTAAATAAAAAAACAAAAAGAAAATAAATCTCATAATAATTCATTAATGTATATTATGGTTGCATTTTATATAATCTTTCTGCCCTTGCCTATCAATCTATTCGATTTAAATCGTTGAGTGATAGATACCGAACTATCGGCACAATTTTGTTGCCTTCTTGAGGACGTATTCCTAGTTTTCTGAGCATACTATGTGGGCGGACATTGCTGGCTTACCTACTGATAATGACCAAATGTGTAAGTCATGAACCTATTCAACATACTTTATATTATTTAAATTATCTGAGAAATCCTTATAGATTAAGCCTTATTAATATAATTAATTGATTACCTGTTGGTGTACCTTCCATTAGAACCTTCAAACATTCTTTAGCAACTCCAAATGTAGTAAACATAACTAAAACACTAAACAAGTAAGTGCAGACAGGATCTGCATACTGGTAATTAGTAAATATGATCTCGCCATTTTTATCGTACTATCTTCCGAAGAAATATATAATCAGTGCTGCTATTAGGACACCGATTGACTAAATTATATCTCCAATAATGTGAATCATTGCAGCTCTTAAATTATAATTATCTGATTCTTTGTATTCAGATAAATTCTTTGATTTAGATTTTGATTTGCTCTTAATTTGTTGATCTTGTAAATCTTCGACCTTAACTTTTGATTTCTTATGATTGTGATCATGATTGTGGTCATGGTCATGATCGTGGTCATGATCGTGATCGTGATCATGGTCATGATCATGGTCGTGATCGTGGTCATGATCATGCTTATGACCTTCATGATCTGATCCATTTTAACCTTATTTCTAAACTCCGTTTGATTGCTTATCATTCTTGTCCTATTTCAATTCGTCCTTAATAGTGTTATCGCATTTGAGACAATTGGAACTATGAAAATGATCAGGTTGTGGAGGAGGTGGAACATTTTTATTCTTTTCATCATGACGACAATTTTAAGAATGATTGTGATTTGATGACACATCGCTTTCATGTGAATCTTCAACAATTGGAGTTCCTGAAGATACTGAGTCGAATTGTGATTCCACAATAAGTAAACTGATTCCTCCAGACTTAACTCTCGATCGCTTTTCATGTAGCTTAAGCTTCTTCTTCTTGTTTTATTTTGGAGATTTTGATGGACTACTAGATGATTTTTTATTTGAGTGTGAATGATGATGAGAGTGTCCATCATGATCGTGGCCGTGCTCATGATCATGACCGTGCTCATGACCTCCATGATCATGATCGCAGCCTGCGTGCATAATATTGGCATTCCCACCTGGTGCTGAATGCAAGACTTTTGCCATAACTATGTTGCAAAACAATCCAAACCCTGCTGTAATAACCATAATGAGGGGATCCTTTACGATTGATTGATCAATTATTCTCATAGTGGCTTCGTAGAATAATAACATAGTTAAGCCCCAAATTAGGATTATGGATCCCAAGGCTCCAATAACTTCTGCCCGATGATATCCGAATGACATCATTTCTGATGCAGGTCGTCTTCCCAACCATATTGAAAAGATGGATATAAAAAAGCCTGACATGTCGGAAAACAGATGTGCAGCGTCAGAGAGGATCGCAAGTGATTCAGCAATAATGCCTCCAACTACCTAATTATTCTATAATGAGTGTATACCTCAGCTGCCAAAAATACGATACAGATAGCAGAAACTGTTAATAATCGACACATGACTGAGTCATTAACCTTATTCAAATCCGGTAAATCATATATATAACCCGACTTATTCGTTGATAAGGTTAATACATCTATGCTCTCTGAAAAAATATATATTAACTAATACTTCGTCTTGAGTCAGGCTTTGGGATGAGGGCCTGCTGATTTTCAGGGTTCATTTATAAAAATATTTAAATTATAATATGCTTCTAATTATTTTATTTCTTACTTTTACGATATCCAAGGATGTGATCAATGATGAAATAAATCTTAATTAAGACAAGAGGTTGATTCATGAATCACAATTAAATGAATCACCACTAAATGATGTTGAGATATAAGATAAATTGTATGATGATGAAAGAAAAATACTAATTGATTAAAATTAGTCACTTGAAGAAAAGTTTTATAATATATTAGAAGAATATATACATAATTTATTGATTACAGGTGTCTTTTGGGGAGTGGTTTTATTTATAATGAGAAAGTTAATTTGATTTTTGTTTATAATTTTGCTATTTTCTAATTCACATATGTTAGTTGCCGTATGATTGCTATTCATATTGTTTTTATCTCTCTATTTAGGCTTGCATATTCTGAACAAATTATGCCATACTGGTTTATTATTCTATCTATCTGCCCATTTAGTAATGCGAACTATTATTATTAGCATCAAATTAATCCATGCACTTGTATCCTTATGAGTAGTAAGCTATTTTGCCGTAATCAACATTAAAGTGATCCTATTTTTATAGCTATTAAGTCAAAAATATATTTTAAGGAATATATCTATATGCATGATTGAGTACATAACTTGTGAGTTATTGATTCTGCTATTGTGGACCTAGAGTAAAATTCTAGATTTGCTAGCCACCTTTCTGGCTTTAGGGAGGGGTTTTAAACTCTGATTCTGATTAAGACCAATATGGTTGTTGCACACTTAATACATGTGTGACAAATTGTCTCCCATGATAATTAGAAGGATTGGATGTGATCGATCCTCCTTAATCAGATTAATATGATGATGATGGGAATGATTGCTAGCCTGATTACTATTAGATTGATGATGAGTATTATGATTCGCTTTGAGGATGAGATGGTTCTTAGATTTAGCTTCCATTATGAGTTTCATTATCATTCTAATATCCCATGAATCCATCATTCTCATTAGCATCATCATAAGCAGTTTCTGATTGATCATCTATTTCCTAATCTTATTCATCATCATCCTTCTCAACTGATAGATTTGAATATAAGCTATCTGAGCTTGAGTCTCCAAATTTAGTATGGCCATATTTTTCATAATGTCTCCTCTTCTAATTAATTCTCTATATTCTTTTTTATCGTTGTTCTATCTCATCAGATTGTAAGTGAATTAAATTTCCTCTTCTATCATATTCATCAACAACAACTAACTATGGGATCATTTAGAAAATTACATTTCTATAATTATTTCTCAATTAGTAATCCTTTTATAATTTATTATAATATACATTTGGTATTGGTCCATTTCGTATATCTAAGTATTCTAAATAGGGTAACTTTTAAAGTACTTACAAGGACTCTATTTTCTAAATGTGATTTCCCGCTAAAACTAGAATTTAGAGATTAGGAAATCTATCAACTATTTGCGGCAACATTAATCCTGTTACTAAATTGTCTATCATTTCAAGTCTAGTGACATATGGCATGCATTTCAATCTCTCAATACTTCTTATTTAACATAAGTTCATTCTGAGTGTGGAGAGATTCTTGAATTGTCGCAGACAAAAGGCAAATTCTTTACTGGGAACAGGCATATGAACATTCGATATCTTTATTTCCTAGCACTCTTCAATTTTTCCCTTCTTAATGAATTTCACCAATTATGATTTCCATCCCATATTGAAGTATATTTTATTAATATGAATGATATCTCATTTTTTTTATTGAAAATTTATGTCAAAATTGTTACTATTCTAAAGTCTCTTCAAGAAGTTGTGTAGCAGAGTCTTCTTCAAACTTCTTTTCGGCTTTAATATCTGAAATCGCATTAATCAAAATGTTCTTTTGACTGCCACTTAAATGCAGGGAGTTGAGTTGTTAATCACTCATTTATATAAGCACAAACTCTTATATCTTTAAACCTTATAGGGTTTACAAAATTTGTTAGCCCTGATATATAATGAAAAATACTTGTTATTGCTTTGAAATAATTGAAGCGAATCGTTTAGAGAACCCGAATTCAAGCATTATCTTTTGTTTCTGCTGTTGTCCCCTCTTATCGGGAGTTGTAGGGGCTGTCCTAGTTTTCTTGTACTAATTCTATTATTGAAATTTAGGTTTATTCTTGTCCATTGCTTCATACGATATGTCAGACATTTTTCTTGATTCGGTTCCTTTAGTTTTAGATTAGCTAAAAATATCGAATGGTGCCCCTTGATGGATTTTACTTATATTTTATTCCTTTTATGGTCTGTATGTAGCCACAATAGGTCCATTCTACTTTCCCAATTGCTTCTTGCAATCCTACATCTAAACTGTCCCATCCTACAGTATTCGTTTGATTCTAATTTTGTAATTCTATAATTTACCTTTTATCTTGATCACTATGGTAGAATGCACATTCTTATTATTTTTTCTAACAATTCTAACTTGTGCATGGTTTTGTCTTGTAGACATGGGGGTGATATTCTAATTCCTTCCATCCATGACAGTATTGGCAATTTTCAAAATCCTTACACCCACCCTACTCAAACCGTTAAATGGGTAGATCCTTGTTCCAATATTAGCATTCGGTGGGAATCAATTTGAGAGGGTCTCGTCTAAAGTCTTATGCGTTATGGGCGTAAACACAATTTCCTCTATCGTGACCCTCTATTTGGGGGCACCAAACAGTTTTATACAAAAACATGTAAAATTCCTAATCATGTGTAAGTTTGTCTAGAATGTATGGTAGTCGGAGTTCATTTTGGCCATGAGCAAATGAACAATACTTACCATATTAACAATTCTTAACAGAATTACATAATTTGGTTTTATATCTATTTGGATGATAAAGTTATTCCACCTTATTGTGGGCATAACTACATCCATTAATTTGGCAATCTTGAGGGCATAATTGGCAGCTAATTAATTTAAAAAAAAATAATATTATTTTGAAAAATATTTACCTATATTAGTAGGTTTCTGGATTTCTCCTCTTATCTTATAGATCATGATAATCAGCACACACCTTTCTCTAACTGCTATTGTGATCAAGATTACATTTTTCTGTTTTAAAAGTATTGATATTAAATGGCTATTGGACTTGATTAAATTATTCTTCAGGATCAATATAATGAGTATCCTAAGATCTAACCCTGCGATTGTGATGATTACGCATTTTCTTAAAAAATTTAAGGTTAAAAAAAACAAAAATTATATATTATTAGTTTAATTATCAAAAGGGGAATGAAAAATCTCACATTTGTTTATCATATCAAATAAACGCTCAAGAGAATATAATATTAACATACTAAGAAACTAGAGCAAGAGTTGAGATATATATAATTATATCAATATTATAAGAATTCAGGTAGGATTTCTATATGAATTAGTCTCAATATTATTTTTCCTGACAACATATTTTTGTGGGTTTATGAAGTAATCAAGGTTATCATCTCCAAATATAAATGCAAATCCATCCAAATAAAACTCTTAACTCAAATATCCTAAAATTATCTATAATATAACTGAATACTGAAAATAAAATATTATTATCTTATATTGGATTAATCACATACAGATAGTAAAATCTTAGTTTCTTATTCTCAGAATTCCATTTCTTCGAAAGGTCTATGAATACTACCGATATTCACAATTTGTCTAATTATTAAGAAAACTTGAATATTAATATGAATGTTATTATTCCTTAATCATTTAATTCAATAAAGCAAAACTACATCAGTGTTAATTAAAATTGCTATTGAAATAAAATAAAGTCGATGCTCAAATTCCAATCCAAGAGTAAATTAAATGGAATTCTCAAGGAGACCTCCTAAAGTTTTGATCTCTTTGCCCAGCCACCACAATTAAGGATATTAAAGAAGAATAAATTCAACACCACGATTGGACATGTGCTTACATTGGCGATGATGGCTTTAGGGGTTGTCTATTTGGTAATTGAAAATTCATTATATATGTGAACATAGTTTTTCTCCCTCAAGGACATGATTAACCAAAACAGTCCCTCAGTTGTCTATACTGAGTATCAATTATTGGACTCCGAGCCCATTTATTTGTCCAAAGAAAATTTCACATTTGCTTTAACTCTTGCCAATCTGAGCCTTACTCCATTGAGTACTTACAATAAAGATTACTAACTTTACATTCAGAACTGTTAGAGAAAAAGAAATGTAGACCCAGTAACCGGAGCCTTTGTAAATATTACAACCAAGTATAAATAATTTTTTATCATTATTTTTTTTTTTCTACAACAGATGTGTTCCCTATGCAGTTGAGACTTGTAACATGGAGAAACACTTCATCACACAGTAGTAGAAGGAATTTTTCAAGAATATTAACCTGAACTCAATGTATTGCCCTAGTTCAGATTAATGGGATTAGAGGCCTCTAGTAATTTAAGGCACAACAGCAGGAAATAACTATTAATACATCACAGTCATGGCTACAGAATGCAAGAATGGAACAAATCCTAACATCACATGCAATCCTAAGGATTAAATCAATAAAGGTCTCTAGGCTGGATATTACGCTGTGTATATTTCTGACTATTTGAATCAACTAAACATGGCAGGAAATCCTTTCAAGCAAATCATCTAATTAGCATTTTCAACCTTTTCTATAACTACATCTAAAGAAATCTTCTTATAATATAAGTTAACCTAAACTAAAACAGATGAAGGTCTTATCCTTCCAGACTATTAATACGAATTTGCTATTATCTAATAGACTACCACTTAAAATTAAAATCTATACAATTCACAATACATCCTTTACCATACAATATGCTTGGACTTCAAAAGTGGAATTTACGATAGATCTTACCCTAAGCTCTAAGAAATTTTAGGTTCTTTGGGTGGTTTGTGGTAGGTCATGTATATGATAACCTAAATACTCATAGCACCCATTGTGTCAACTATGATGAATTTATAAATGGCTAATAAAATATTTTCATTCGTCCATCCTTAGGAGTAAAATGATTAAAATGAACTTTTACCCTAATAAGCGACGATGAAGTAAATATAAGGATCCGAACATAACATGGCATTTTAATCGGCTCCTTTGTCTAGTAGAGACCTGCTTCAATCTTAGAGACAACCAAAGAGCAGCAGGGGGAAGAATTTCTCCATTTTTCGGAGTAGTAGAGATCAAAAAAATTAGCCTACGAAAATAAATGATTCAAAGGAGATGAAAATGTTTGTTAAAAAGAGGAACAAATCTTTACTATTGAATTTCAAAGAAATAATCATGATTTTATGTGGATGTAGATAATAAGAAAAATAATTAATAGATTATGCATCTAATAAAATTTTGTCAAAGTTGGATGTTGCATTCATATTAAAGAAATTGTTCGAATTAGAGAAGATGAAATAACTTTTATTTAATGAAGAACAGATAAAGTTGTTTTAATATCTACCGAAGCCCAGTATACCAGTCAACTTATTCGATAAGGGGAATGAAGGGAAGCTGAAAGAATTAGAATCTGTATAACAGTTTTAATTCATTCTATCTGAAGAGAAATCAGATGTCATGAAAATTACAGAAGCATATTAGGCATATTTAGCTATAAAGACGCAAGATTAAAGTAGAATTGATACTCTATTGATTTAATAATTGGATGAAGACATTTTAGAGCTTTTCAAATGTATTGAAAATGGGAATAAAAGACTTGAGTCTCTGGTCTCTGTTAAGGTTATTGATCACGTATTTGATGATTCAGGGAGAGGATAGGAAGATATGGAAGAAGGTATGCATATCGCATTGCCAAGTCCTATTAGTTAAGAATGATTTTTCATATTATAAAATATAAAATATTAATCATTAATACCATATCGTACAGGATTACAGTTTAATTTGTATCGTTTGTTTAGTTTGGCAGATAAGAGAGCAATTCACAACTCGAACAAGTTTTATTTACTGAGTTCCAAGTATAGGTTTAGGCTGTATTTAAGAAGCATGAGCTTTGATCTAATTATTCTGCTTGTGCTGCTGAGCAAGTACCATTTATCAACTAGCATACATTATACTAAGTTCTATTGAAGTTTTAAACTGGAAAACATAAATTACCATTTTATAAGTTTTAGCATGTTGCAGGGACACAGTATGTATCAGTTTAGTTTCCAAAGAATCTACAATAAGGTTACCTTTAGCATGAATCTATGTCTTTATTAGCATCTGAGCATTAAGTCATCAAAGAACATTTAGTAGTAAAAGCACAATCTCCATCCAAACCGCCGATCAAACATGAAGTCTTATCAGGGTATGTGCTACAATTTCCCTTTTGAATGCATTAAGTTCCATTTGAAATGCAAGGAGATACTAATTTTAATTATTTGCAATAATTGAGATCTCCTTAGTAGTCAGAACATGCTTCATATCTACAGATATTATTGTCAAATCTGCATCTACCCTTCAAACCTTAAATGCAAGACTGTTGAGTATAATACAAACAGTCAGTTAAACTTATACAATTTGTACCATTGGTTGTACAGGTAGAGAGTTGTTTATTACAACCCTCGTAGGTGACAATGTCTCCTTTCAGATCAGTACATTAGAAACTTCTGCATCCCTTATCAGTTTCATAAATACACTTTCCATTAGTGCCTCCTGCAATACATAATTAATTATTTAACTTGTATGTTGAACATTCTGCTTTGGCAACACATCCTAAACCATCAAAAATACATGAGGAGTTATATTATTGGCATTTTTCTAATGTATTTCCTTTATAGTTGTTACAATTTTAAAATAATGAACAGGTCCTAAGATCCTGCGCCCATGCACATTTTCCATCCACTCCAAACAAACAACTGCCTTGATTATAATATTGGCATAGACTTAATCCGATGCATTTGGTACCATCAGTTGTGCAAAATTTACTCAAAGCTTAACATTACTCATAGGTAGTAAATATTAATGATGTGCAATCGGAATACTACTAACATTTTCCATTGACCCATAGGCATTAATTTTTTTGACTATCAACTATGCAGGATATTTATTGCAATTAGTCGCAAGTTGACTTGTTAATACATGATTTTCCATTAGAAACGCATCCTTTAAGCCACAAATCACAAACTGAATCGTTAGTCCCTGTTTGATTGTCTTCACATTTTATTGGTCTACAACCACTTGACCAGATGCATTTTCCTTCTGCATCAGTAGAAGTGGCACCATTGCAAAATTAAAATGGATAAGATGAACAAGTTGATTTTGTGATGCAACCTGCCTTTGTTGTTACGCATGATTTATCAAACTAAGAGCATTGGAGATCAGTTGTGTATGAGGATGGTAAATCCTTACATTGTTTTTATCTACAAACCACTGTATTCTTATCCCAGAAACAATTAGTTTAGTTGTTACACATACTTTAGCCATACAGTGAGTACTAACCACATGTTTTAACTGTATAGCAACTATTAACCCACTTACATGAATTCAATTAACAAACATCTTAAGTTAGTGCCTATTTACAGCTAAATGCTAGCTTTTCAATACAGCCATAGCCGTTCGTAACACAAGTGGGCTTAAATTGCTTACATTGATCATCTGTAGTCAGTGTATTTGGAGCATCAGAGCATTAACTTGCAACACAATTAGTTTCAATGTCTATACCAACACAAGGGCCATCAGTGCTTTAGTATTAAGGACATGTAAATTAGTTGCCAATATAGTTTTTGCAGGGTTAAATAGCCACACATTAACCTTAATAGAAGAAACAATTAGGTCTCCATTTAGGACAATTTGCAGCATTTTAGTAAATAGCTCCGATAGTATCGTACACATTCACAGCTTAACAGCTATTATTTAGACAATATGGATAGTTAATATCGTGAATGCATCTACCATTTGAGACTTGCAAACAATAATCATTGTTAGGACTGACAATTTTGGAACAACTTTCATTTGAAGCTATGCATCCCAATTGAGAAGTAACACAGCCATCCATGAAATCATCACAATCCTTATCAGTAGTGGCAGTAATATTCTCCTAGCATACCTTATTCTAACAAGGATGTTTGCTAGTGTCGAGATAGCAGGTATTCTTAGCTGAATGACAATCATCTTGGGTTTATGCGAAATTTATTCTAGAGCAAGTGAAAGGAGAACAGAAAATATCATTCAAAACGTAGGTGCACTAAATGGGACCTTCAGATTTTGTTTAGCAAAATGTTTACTTTTCGATACTATTCTTGCCAATAGCAAAGATAGATTGACAATAATATCTACAAGAGGAGCCATTTCCTCCTACACAATAAGGCACTTATGAACAGACTTTTTTAGATACTTGATCTGCATCTTCACCATCCTTAAATTACATGTAAATAGATTCACAGGTAACCGATTTTTAGCAGAATTAACCATCAAACTAACATCCGATACTTGTACAATACTCTATAGTTCCAGCTTATCCAATACATTGTTAAGTTGAACATGATTATTAATTGCTTAAATATGTGCAAGAGCCTTTATACCTCTAGCAGTAATCTTATTTGAATTGTGATTTTTATAGATCTAATGTTAAGTTCTATGGATCAAATGGTTGAATTAGAGAGCATTCCAATAATTATTAACTTTTACAAACATTATTCGTAAATTAACAACCATATGTTAAACAAATTGTTGCATCTAATATATCTGTGCATTATGAAAATGATGTGCATCTTATTCCATTAACAAATAAACATTTCTTAGAATCCTGATCTATCATCTGTTGACAGTAATAAAGTTTCTCTTCATAGCCATATCCATATACATAATAGTTGAAACACTATTAGTTTGGCAATATGCATTTTGATGATGTTGTTGGATTGTAGCCGCAGGTTGATGTTGAAGTTTATATTGAACACGAGTATTATCTATCCCTATCATTTGTTCCCAAAGTTAAAAATCCTGAACAATCAGTACCTGTATTGGAATTGTCTGCACATGAATTTTATCCGTTGGTGTACTTACATCCCAACAGATTGCAAAATGTAGTTTTTGATACATTATCAGCTAAATATGACACATTCTAGCCTGAACATCTAGTTGCAGGTATATCAACACATTTATTATTAAAACTTAACTAACATTGTTTGCTTCGGCAAAAATATATTTTATCTAAATCAGCTGTAAAAGGAGTCAGATCAAGATCTGCACAAGTAGAAATCTTTAACTTGCATTAAGGAGTTCCATAATAATGGCATAAACTATTATATCTTAAACAATCTTCATCTTAAGCAGCATTTGGTAATCCAGAACAATCCTATAAGGAACATTTTGTTTCACCAGATTTGTATCCACATCCCAATCTATTGCAATAAAATAACTTAGTAATATTGTCAGTACTAGTTGTTGGATATGTACAATCAGTGATGATGTCTAGACAAACATTTCCATCAAACTTACAATTACTATTGCAAATATACTAATCCTTACATAATGGATTCAAACAATTCGTGGTACCTGCCAAACAGTATTTACCATTAACCTTTATTGAAGTGCATCCACTAGTGTACTTTGTACAATCGTTTGAATTTGAACAAGTATTACCAGAGACATAGACACAGTTATTTCCATTTGATAATAATTATTAACATGCTACAGCCCTGTCAGGCGCAGTTGTAACATCATATTGATTACAATTAGTTGGTGTTTGACAATTAGTTCCATCAAAATAGCAAATTTTAGATGCTTAACAATTCACTATACTTGGTGTCTGAATATCAGAACACAACTAGTCTCTACAAAGATTAGAATATCTAGAACATTGCACGTTATTGATTGTAAGTGCCTTACACTCAGATTGCGATCCATACCAATCTGAGCAATATTATCCTGGCTTTACACAATAATATCCTCCAAACACACAACCAGATTAAAATGTATTACATTATTCATCTGTGATATTAGTTAAAGGAGCATCTTAACATTTCTAGTCTCTACAGGTACCAATTACTCCAGCATCTTAATTGCATTTTTATCCTGAAATACTCGTTTTGGTTGAGCAAAATTATTGATTTCCATAATATTTATAACAAGACTCATTAATATTAACACATTTTGAATTTCCTCCGAAATCACAATATTAGTTATAAGATTGGCATTCAGATTGCAAACAGACACTAGCAGCACAAGTGGCGAGAGAACAATTCAGCTATAAACAAGGACCTATTTGATTATTGCTTGTATTCCAGCATCTGCCTTGAGAGGATATAAATTAGGAACAATTAAATTAATTCCCAAAATATGCTTAACATTAATCTTATGGACTAACACACCCGAATCCATTTGTTTTACATGTGCTTATCCAAGTTTAACATAATAAATCTGTTGTGTATGTTATAGGGGCATGAGAGCATAATTTATCTACACAACTTGTGCCTGTCCAAAAGCAATTAGAATGTTATGCACATAACAAAGTATTGTATTATGACGTACAAGAGTTATCAACACACGATTAACCCCAAACACATGTTTTCCTGTCTCTGCAACTTACATCCAAAGTTGTCAATTCGCAACTTTACCATGAAGTGCACTTATATCCATCTGAAACACAGTTATGTGAATATTAAGAACACTGGTATTACTGTGTAGCAATTGAATTTGGAGCTAACGAACAATCCCTAACAGAACAGTTTTATGGACCATTTCCTGGCAGGCTTGTGCAAATGCCATCTGAACCAATATACTTTGAACAAGTTGATGGCACTCCACTATATTCTGAACATAGTTTTAAGGCTTTGACACACCCTAATCCAGAGGTTACACATCCTGTTTAGAATAATGCACATTATTAATCAGTATTGTATGAGATTGGTGCATCTTCACATAATTTTGCTATACAATTATTATTAACATCTAATTTGCAATTTCCATCACTTCCAACAAGTGTTTGACAATATTACTATTAATATTAACTGCATAATAGTTTGCTTGTTGCACACTTTCCCCCAATGTCAAAACATCCATACTTTGCGCAATCAGTAGTGAAATCCGAACATGCTAATACCTTACAAAATTAATTATTTGAAAAATTGCAAGGTCCCTCTATTCCTTTATATTTAAGACAGTTTCCCTAATATGATGTGCATGATTATAATTGTTAAACACATTAAACTCCATTCGTTATGCATCCAGTTTAGTATTTAGAGCAGCTTAAATCCGTGTCGAAAACTGGTGATTCTGAGCATTGTCTAGCCTTACATTATAAGGATTTAGATCCATTACATTTCCCGTCTATCCCAATCATCAAATTACATATCCATTCATTTCCTTAATATTGATTGCAAGGCAGCAATTTTTCTAAACAATATCTTCCATTGCTAATGCAACCTGGAATAAAATTTGAACACTCTGCATCAGTTTTGAAAGTTTCATCAGTACACACAGGGTTATAACATTTGTCAATCCACTTACATTTCCCAATCAATCCCATCCCTTGTTAACAAGTTGGTTTGTCATAGGTGGTGCAATCTCTTTTCTAAATACATTACTAACCATTAGTGGTGCACTAAGCTGATATACCTCCACATAATTGATGAGTTCTGAATATGAATGCTGAGCATGTTGTGAAAAATGTGCATTAACCATCCACAAATTAACAACCCCATGTGTTGGTGCATTATTTAACAGTTTAACAGTATTAGGGTGTTATTACATTTGAGATTGCTGGTTTCTTTTAACACAATGAATCTATCCACAGACAGTCATCTCTTAGATTGCAATCATTTTAATATGTAATTTAAATACATTAGCACCTATTTTGAGTTAGTATAATTGAAGTTTATAATGAAATGCCTATTAAGACGATAATTATTATAGCCTTCATTTTTAAATAATAAAAAATAATATATATTAATCAAAATGGAAATTAGTGATCGAAGGGAGTTGGACAATTTGATAGCTTTTTCAAAATCTTTTAGACCGAATGACCTTGAGCCTGTATTTATTAGAAATACATAAATAGGATTTTGAAACCTAGTATACTCCACCAGGATAGAATCACTTCTTATTTGATGTCCCATAATGCGATGAGAACCTAGAATTGGATGACAATGAAGAACAAACAATAGAATAACTATTCGATATTATAAATGCCTAGAAAGATGTCATCTAGTAATAGCCTCAGTAGAGTCCTGAAAAGGAAGTTCTTGATGAGTTGATAGTATAAGAATAGTAGCAACCTGTTGAATAAGTGGATATGACAGAATTTAATAAGGTCAGTCCAGACGTTCTTAACATGTTGGAAAAGTGTAGTACAAGAAAGTCTCTATTTTCGGAATCAATTAAAACTAAAAAGGTTTCTATGAATGGAACACCAATTAAAATTTATTTTTTTAATTCACCTAAATATGTGACACTCTATGTTTAGAAAAATACGACCGTTCTTGATGTGCTGAAATAATCAATTAGCATGTATAAAGACGATCCTTAGATGGATCACTCCTTACTTAAATACCCTACATATGAAGCCTATGAAGTCAGAATATTAGATGATGATTTTGATTATCGGGCTGATATGTCGTTTGCTGCTTTAGATAAGAAGAAAGAAATTCTGTCTACTGCTACTAATCTTTTTGCAATTATCGAAGTTGCTGGATATAAACCAAAAGTTGAAGAATAAATGGATTAATTCATATAGTAAATTAAAGATAAGAATATGATCATTCTAGACATAACAATCGAGGACTAGGAATAAAAATCAAAACTTTAAATGCCTATTGCGTCAACATTTTTGGATGTGATTGACAAATTGAATAAAAGAAATAAAAAGGTATTATTATTTATATAATAGATAAATGTCAAAGATTATTTGATACAACTTGTTACGGATGATGAATAGATTGAATTGGATTTCAAGATGTCAATATAAGGTTTTGAAGGGAAATAGATACAAGTAGCAAAAAGAAAATGGGCTGATCAGTCATTGGCTGTTTAATAAACAATTCCACCTGAATCAGTTTAGGAGATCAAGGATGACTAGGTCCATGAGGCACCACTAAATGACATTTAAGCATTTAAATATGAAAAATTTACTGTGATTAAAATTAATGAGAGAGGCAAAAAGTAGGATAGAATCCTTGGTATAGATTAATTCAGAATATACAACATGAATAAGAAAGATAATTTAAGTATTACATCATAATTAAATTAAAGATTTCATCGAAAAGATCATATCGAATAAAGAGACTGGTACTAAATATCCTGAAAGGTTAATAGAAGATGTTGTAGATCTGAGAGTTGCCCATTAATTCTTGTTCATTACTTTTAGAGATGATAGTATTTAATTATTTAATCAAAAAAGAAAATGATAAGGATAAATTCAAGGAATTAAAATTTGACACACTGGATCCTAAAACTGCTTAGAAGATAATGAAAAAAATACAGTACATTAGGGAAAACTAAATATAATAATAGTAGAAAAAGTTAAGGGGATATAGTTAAAAATTTGATTGAAATAATATTAAGAAAATAAATAAATAAATAATTATATATCAAATATGCCTGGAGCTGCTAAAGATAAGAAGGCCACAAAAAATGATAGATCCAAATATGAGAATACTTAATAGACTGAGACATATAGATAATAATTAACTGTACATTAAATTATATTAATCTAGAAAGAAACAAAAATATTAGCACCTAGAACTAAATTAGATATTGAAAAATTAGACCCATATTTTACTGTTAATAACAACTATGTTGGAATGTTCAAATAAGATGAGGGAAAATAAGACAATAGTAAATCAGTTGCATATTCTGTAATATTAAATAATATTCAACAGCACCCTATGGATAGATTAGGAATAGTTGAAAATGATTTTTGTTAAAAGTGCAAGAAAGACAAAGGATTTTGTCCACACAAATAAGGTCAATAAAATGCTACCATTAGAGATCAATTTAAATTTCCAATTATCAGGTATAATGATAATACTAATTATAAGCTCCTCAACTTATGGATGGAGAGAACCTATTGATAATCCAAATTGGGGATATGGAATTAGAGAAGCATTTCAAGTTTAAAATTATTAATTCAGGGCTGTTGAGAAACCTAATAGCAAAGAAAATAAAAAATGATATTATTAGAATAATGACCAAAATTTTATAAAATCAACGTTCAATATTTGGATGTAATTTTAATAGTCTTGTATTTATATCCTAATTATCTGCTGATGTGATAACTATAGTTTTATCTTTTATAATAAGATTTTATATGACAGCATTAAGTAATCTCTCCAATTGATGTAAATGTTATTCTGTCTCAACATCTGTAAACCTGGTTGTAATGTACCACTCGACAACATCTTCTTATTTGATTCCTATAATTATAAATATAAATTAGTACCATCAAATTATTATCCTTATCTCTCAGCATCCTACTCCTTTTAAATCAAATAGGCTGTAATGCAGTTAACAATCTAATAATAATCGTCTTATGATAATTTGATGACTTTCTTTTCATCTCTTTCCTTCTTCTCTCTGGCCTAAAGTTCTTCATCGATCTTTCCATCCTCAAATCTGGGAATTGTGTTATTCTGTAGAGTGTTAATCACCAACTAATCATCCACCTATAGGATAGATTATGATAAAAGTTTTTCTGCCTCCTTGACATATTCAATTTTAACATCATTATCACAATAAATTCTAGCCAATGCCTCTGATAATCTTATCAAGGACTCCAATTATCTGACAGTAATTCTATAACTGCTTCTATTACTGGATTGGTCGTTGTCTCTAAGTCTAACATATGCTTGTCTCAAATACTCTGCACTCTCCTTTTAAAATTAAGGTTTGTATGTCCTAGCGAATCTAATATATCTTCTCAACTATTCTATTGTAAATTTGGGTTCGATTGCACTGTCTTAGTCGCTGTGGAGTCTGACTATATGGGTGGCTATCAATCTATCAACTTCCCCTTTCTGCTAATCAGTGACGATGAAAAATAGATCAAATCTTGACATGATAGGTGATGACATGTTGACGTTGAATTTCAGTGATTTAGATCTGTCATACCTTCCAAATATTGGATTTGCTGCAGCTAAGATTGACGTCCTTGCATTCAATGTAGCATGAATTCCTGCCTTGGCTATTGAGATAGTTTGTTGTTCCATAGCTTCATGAATAGCTACTTGATCCTTCTAATCCATCTTATCGAATTCATCTATGCAGCAGACTCCATTATCTGCGAGCATCAAGGCACCTGCTTCAATACAAAATTCTCCATTTTCTAAATCTCGATGCACTGAGGCTGTAAGACCAGCTGCTGATGAAGCCTTACCTGATGTATAGACTGATCTTGGGATCAATTAACATGTGAATTTCAAAAACTGAGACTTAGCAGTGGAGGGATCACCAACAATACATACATTTATATCTCCTCTAATATTGACTCCTTCTCTTGTTTTCTTATTAACACCACCCATCAACATCAATAAGATTCCCTTCTTGATTTCAGTGTATCCATGAACAGCAGGTGCAAATGAATCAGCAAGATTCTTAAATAGGTCAGGACTTTATTTCATTTATTGAATCTCTCTGAGTTCATTGTTATCAAATCCTTGATATCTCATCTAATCTTCATCCATTTTATTATTATCATCAGTTTAATCGTTATTAAGATCAAATCTACTATTATTGAGATCAACGTGAATAGCAACAAAAACATTTCTATAGCATAAGTCCTTAACTCCCAATTACTTTAGTCCTTAAACACCATCCTAAGTTTGACCTCTTACATTGAATCCTGAGTTGCTTGGTACTAATTGATTTTTTGGACCTGGTTTTGATATGCTGTAAACATCAGGTACAACAGTCAAATAGCCATTAAATGTGCATTTGTCTCCTGGCTTTGCTGTATCACATTTCTCGTTGTGCAAAATGACATCCATGGACCTAGGCATAGATCCAGCTGGTATGTCCTTGGAGTCTTCCTGCACTCTAATCTTTTGGAAGTCTGTGAAGATGGATTTTCCGATTATGATCTCCCATTTACTTTTGTTATCACATTTGCTACCATAGCACTATTTTTTGTATAAATTAATACTTTTTTGGGTTCGGTAAACTTGAATTGCTATTCAACATTCTCTACAATTTTACCACATTATAAACACTTGAATGTTCCTGCAATAAGCTCTGGTCTCACTTCATAAGTCCTAGTGACTGTTGCTACAAATGAGGTCAATTTTCCCAATTTCATAGATTTTAGATCTCTAATTTTATCGACAGCTGGCAGGTTGTAAACAGCCAAATAATATTGTTTGTTCTATTCCTCTGGATCCTAGACTAAGTTGAATATGAAATTCTAAATTGCTCTTCTGAATGCAGGTTCATATTTATAATAGCTGTTTGTGAGTATTTCCAAAACATCTTGGAAATTTTCTGCAGCCTGTAGGTGAGTGTAGTCTAAATTCAATGTGTTTCGCTCATTCTTCTTCATCAGGGTGACTTCTTGATGGTAATAAAATAGATCCTCTTATGTTTCCGGATCGAATGTCTTGAATCTAATTATATTATTCTATAATACTCTGACAAGAACTCAAGGAATCTCTATTGGACTTGCTTCTCTTTTTGCATTTTATATATTTAATATTAATCAATATATTAAATGCTTTATATTGGTTTTGGAGGGTGATTAACAAAAATTTCGAGCGCCTTTTTTTTATTACTTAGATGAAAAAAAAATTTATTAAAACTTATTATTATTAAAATAAAAATTTTCAATACTATAGGTTTAGAGAGAGATGAATACAAATTAGACAAAAATAATATCATATAACACATTAACATAATTGAGTATTCTTTTCTTACAATTCTACATTGTATGCTTTATATGATTCAACAACTTTTATATCAGATATAGGTCCTTCCTTAACTTGATCTCTAAAAGTAACTTAATGTTATTTCTTTCCTTTCTTGATAGGATTATTTAACTTGTCTCTTCTCTCAAATTTCAATTATTGTAACTACATATTCATGATTGACTTCTGTTCTTTAGTTATATTGTTTTTTACTATATTTTTATTTTTTTTCTTTATAAAATTTTTTAATTTTTTATTTGTTTAATGTCTGACATATATGGCGTCAAGTAATGCATCAACTAATTCTATCCCGAATGCTATATGTAATCATTGTTTATAAATAGACTCTTATTGAATGAGGCATTATTTATGAGCATTATTTGTTTATAATTACTGATGATTGTGAGGAGATGGAAATTTGGAAGGAAATAAACTATATCCATATTAATGCTAGTTAGCTCTAGCCGTATTATAAAGAAAAAAAATTAGTATATTTGACGTACCAAATTACAGATGGAAATAGATACTTATACTTTTTTGTACAATTTTCCATAAGCCTCTATCAACTGTATTTACTCTACTATTTTGGACTTAAAGTAATAGATCAGAAAATAAGAGTTAAACTGTATTTCTATTTTATGGCAGCACTTAATATCGGATTCCTGATATACTTTCTCACACAGATCGATCGAAAAATATGTAGAGGTAATGATGTAAAATAATTAGTTAAACTATTCACATTCATAAGAACTCTATAACTTATAAGTTAGATTATTTTTGCCATCATCACGAACAAACTAGCAAAAAGAATGAAATTTAATCTAAATCCAGACAAAAATTCAAGGAGGAGATTATCTCAACTAAGGTAAATAAATAGAAGTAATTAAAAGATCACTTACATTCTTAAACCTAATTAGCGCATTCTTGCTCTTATTTGTAAATGTTTCGTATTGGGCACATCAATTAGTTGATAAAGATGCAGAATGCAGAATAATATAACATCAAGGGAAATAAGGACACAATTGGTCAGACTTATTAGATTAAATACTAGAGTAAGTTTTAATATTCTTAACAATAATTGTTCCATTTTTTATATCGATCATAATATTTATACCAACAAAATAAATTAAGGTTCAAGAACAAATCTCATTGGATATAGAACCAATAAACTCTTTTTACTTTAAAGATCTTTCAATCAGATAATGAATTATATTTTTTCATTAAATTTTTATAATCATTTTTTTTAGTTTTAGTTGTAAAGTTATTAATCCAATTATTAAACCTTTCCTTTATGCTTCTATGTGAAATGCCTCTTTAGGTTCGAAGAGTTTGAGTATGATTTCTCAACGCACAACAAACAAATAAATCGTGTGGCTTCGACACAGTACAAAGATTGTGTAGCCTTATCAAGATTTATTTTTAATGATTCATCTTATTATTGGGTGTCCTATTCTTTGTTTGCTTCATTCTTGACTTCAATCTCATCAATTACCTAATCAATGACCTAATCAATGTTTCTCTTTTGATTCTACTCAGTCTTGATTTCTTGTTTCATTGTTATACTAGCCTTTTTGTTTGGCATGCATTCAGGACAATCACAAACTATACCTTGATTTGAGTTATCATTTATTTCCAGAATTTCAGTTTACAGATCATAAATTTTAAGTGGCTATCTTTGTGCTGTGGGTTAACCGAAATGAACAACTCCTTTATAACGACAACGCTTATTATTTGTATTCTTCTTATTTCCTGTCTTATTTGGATGAAAGCTCAATTAGTCAACATAATTGACCCTTTTGTTTCTGGTTTAGATCCCAGATGTTTATATTTTTTCCATACCCTATTTTTAATTTTCCTAAATTAATCCATCCTATTTGCCTTTTTGAGTCAAATTATTATCATCCTTATTATCATCCTTATTATCATCCTAATTATCATCCTTATTATCACTATCTTCATCTGGTATAGAATATTAAACTATTCTACCCTCTAACATCTCATGATTAACAAATTTCTGATGCCATATTAGATGCTTTAGGTACTAAAACCATAGATCACAGTCCTTGCATTTGAACATCAATGGTTTATCCTTGTGATTCTTTCTGTGGTGCTTTCTTAAGGCAACCAGTGTAGTTGGAGTCTTTTTGCAATGGTAACAATTATATTTTGGCTCTATCTATTCAAACTTTTTATCGTCCTCTATTTTGAGTGCAACCTAATGGGGCTCTTCATAACCATCATCTATGACTATGGTTTCTGTATCAAAGTATCCACAAGTATTTAAAGCTTGCTTTCCTAACATTATACTAAATAGTGTGTCCATTATTATTTTATTTTTATTATATAATATATTAAATCACATAAGGCCAAAACCTTCTGAATTTTCCAATGATTTCAACAATTTAATTCTCAATTGATTCTCCGACTTATAATGGGGAAGCAATAACACATTAAAACAAGTATGGGCTGATGGTAGTTACTCAGTGTCTGATTATATAAATTTGTATAATTACTTTCACCATGCTTCTAGATCATGAATTTCATCGATTTCAGTCCACCTATTGGCACACGATCGGTACCAGTACAGAAGAATAAGAATCTTTTCTATTACATAATATCTAAATCATGTATTATCTTCCAGAATTATCTATTATTATAACACTAAAATTACTTGATATAATTGTCTGCTTTATCATATCCATCATATTTTGTCACTTATTCTAATTCAAACATGTCAAAGTTTGGTGATCCAACAATTAGAGTTTATAATTCCTCTCCAGTGAATAGCTTTGATTAAATATTAAAAATACTTTGATAGCCTCTCCATTAACTACTTTTTAGAACCCTTTCTAAAATAGACCAAACTATTTTTATACTGACTTATTGAGATACCAGTCGTAATACAACTTAATGTATTGTTCCTTATTTTCTTGGGTGACTAAAGTGTTATCTCCGTTGGGCTGGAATGATTAATTTATAAAAATACCATCAATTCATCTGTATGCCTCTCTCCAAACACATCATAAGTAGCACTAAATGTTAATAAGAACACATCCTGCAAATCATCTCCTTTATATTCTCTCAATTTGATGAATGCTGTATATAAATCTATATCAAGGTCCTTCAAGTCATCCTCAACAAGTTCTTCACCCATTAATTTCTTATATATGACTGGAGGAAATCTTAAATCCAAAAGTATCTAATTATATAATGCAAGTCCTAATAATATTCCAATATATTCGTATTGGATTGCCATTTCAAATCCCTTAATGTTGAACCACAAGATAGTATCATTCATTTTACTAACAAACATACCATAATTCAGATTGAATAAGTCTTACATCAATAAACTGAACAATTCCCTTCTCACACCACCTTCATCAACTGCTTACTCCCCAATAAAGGTTACTCTCAATGGTCTTTTCAATTATCGAGTATCTAGATTAACTAACTATTCCAATGCTCCCATAATATCATGTCTGTTGACATCAATCTTCAAATACATTTAGTCTAAACTAAAAGTGTATATAGCCTCTCGGATTGAATTAGATTATTTCATTCTGCTCTCAATACTTAAAATCTTGTTCTTGAATTCTAGTGGTATGGCGAAGGGGAACAAACAAAATGTGAAGTAATACAATCTCATGTAATCTATCTTCAAATATTTGAACTGAATGTATTCCTACTTCTCGGGAGCAAAGTTATAAAATTTAGGAATGTTTTCAATAATAAATTATTTTCTTGGGATTCTCATATTTTTTTAATTAGCTCTATAAATGTTAATGTATAAATTACTTGTAAATTATCTTAAATAACTATAATAAGTCTGAAAGTTATCGAATCTTTTCAATCTCTATAATTGGAAGTGGTAATTTAGATTGTGCATCAATCAAATCATGTATGGCTTACCTTAATTCATTTTGAATTCTAACGAATAGTGATTAATCAATGCCACTAAACCATGTAACAAGGGTACTCTTGAGATCTTCTCTCATTGTTGATAATGAATGAAGTAACTTATTGTCATTGAGTTGCATGTAGAAATACTAAAAGTTCATCATAATGAAAGCAACTCTCAATTAATATATGTTCTAAATCACAATTGGTACTCTTTGTATTTTGAATTAGCTTTTCTCTGTAAACAAATTATCTAAGATGTCCTTATATTATTATTTATCAGTCATCAGTTTTGACAATTTCAATATGATGTCAGAATTAATTAGAGGCTCATTCTAAAGGAGTTTAATATTATCTTTAAGGAAACTTAACCCAAATGCGTCAATATTCTTTGATAATTCTATTAGCTTTTTTGTTGCTGAACCAGTGGGGAGCTTCAAAAATTCCTCTTCTTCTACTGGTTTAGTTTTGGAGTAATTTGAAAAACAAATATTGAATTCAAATGATTCGTCTTCAATTAGTGTTGCTGCAATTCCTTGTGCTTCCTCTTCTGAGAAATGATTCTTGCCAAAATCATCATTGTCCTTACAGAATTCAAATTTGCACATAACATTCCCGCATCCATGAATTATTCTCTCAAAAATAAGTTACTAAATTTGTGAATTGTCTTCAGGCATGAATTACCAACTTTGATCTTATTATTAGAAGTCAAGTAAGACACATCCATTGTTTGATAAGTTCTCAAATACAAATTGGTTTTCCTATAGTAGTATTCCCTAAAATTTATTCTTTTTAATCTGATTTACAAAGTAATCAAAATTTGTATTAGGAATAGTATGTCTCCAAATTCTTAAATTGGTTGCCTCAAATGTGTGTTTAAGCAAATCTATCCACTACGATACTCTTGCATTCAGGTCTATTTACACAAATTTATAGTCTGTTTAGTCCTTTGACTTGTAAAATATGGCAATCTAATGATAAATCCTAGTTTATACCTAAGCCAAGTTTGGACGTACTATTTTCTACTTTTGGGTAGGGTCATATACTGCAATTCTCAAAATATCTCCAGCTGTACCATATCTCTTGGAAAAAAATTTATAAGTCTCATCGTCTAACTAATAACCCTTATGTGAAAATTTTTACAATTTCATATTCTGTTTAATCACGAATTGGAATAACACTCACATTCAAAGTGCTTGATTTATTCTTGTAAGTCATAATATCCTTGTTTTATATCACTATTTGCTGATTCATCAAGGGAGGCTAATTAGAAAAACAAAATGGAGTAAAATTTAAAAAATAAAAACCTTTTATCTTTATTCATTGTCATCCATATCCTCATAAAAATTGCTATAGTATCGCCATTGTCTCATCCAACATTTATCAACTAAATACACTTCCTATACTCCTTATTAAAGAAGCGATTTGTCTATTCTCTAAATTAAATTATATATTTTGTTACCTATCTTTTCTGCTCATATAGTGCCATCTCCTAGTGCTTAAGACTTGATTATATAATATGATACTGCTCTTCTGCATAAAAATTCAGGTTCTAAATGTTCTGAATATTCATATAAGAATTAAAAAAATATTAATAAATCAAAAAATGTTTTCATAGCTTCTAAATAATAGCCTAATTTTCAGACACCCAGACTTCAATCTACTAAATTTAGTGCAATTATTCCTACAATATCTCTAATTTCTATTGCCGAAGTAGCCCAGCAGTTGAATCATTCACTCTTAGCCCATTTAAAATTTATAACTCCCCCTGCAAGAGGCTCTTCTATTATTAAACCTATTAATATAAGAAAATAAATACCTAAATCTACAATTGAGATAGCAAAAAGGTTGCATCATTATTTTTGTTTATTCTCATTGACTGTTTCACTTCATCAACTAATTAGTTAAGAGATGGAAAGAAGGAATTTGTAGATGAAAATTTGATTTTTGTGAAATTATCACTTTTTAGCTAATTAATTCTACTCTGCTTCTCCTTTATTTACTAAAGTAACTGCTATTCTTATTAATTTAATTATTTGAGTTCATATTTTTACTTCTACATGTCCTTTCCAGTCTAAACATCAGCCTCCATCTTCTATAAATTCATTTATAATTCTTCTAATTCATTTTGAACCTTTTATTGTTCAGCCTTAACAGTCTATAATTGTTTCTTTAATTATTCTATTGTCTCCTATAAAGAGGACTCCTTTTATTTTTTAGAGAAATTATCTTATTCGAATATCTCCTTTAATTGATATTCTTATTGCTATTATGACTCTTCGAAATTTCTCTTAAAACGAAAAAATTCTTCCTTATACTTTTCATCAATCCTTTATTTCTCTACTTAAAATTCTTAATCCTTTCTTGACTTTTCTAACTCAAATTATTTCTCTAAATGCTTTATTTCCTTATCAATCTACTCATCTATTTCTTTCTTACTCTTCAATTCTAATTCTTTAACTCTTTATCTTATTTTTAATTTCTCGTTCTCCTATTGCTAAGATAATACTTCAATAATCCTCCTTTCTTCCTCCTAATAGAATTTTTCTTATTCTTTACGAAATTACTCCTCATCAAATTATTCCTTCTTCTTCCTTTCCTTGGACAATTCGTCCTCCAATTACTGCAATTCATTATTTATTTTCTCTTACTCCAACTACTTGAAGGCTTCAATCTAATTTTACATTTCTTTTAGCTTTTAGCTCTTAATTTTTTCAAATTCTTATTATTACTCTTTAGCATATCTCTCCTTCATTAATTCCAACTCTTTTTCTTCATCATAAACAGTATTAGCAGTCTAATATCTTAATTGCTTTTCCTATTCTACTAATCTCTAATATTCCTTCTCAGACTTTTATTCAATTTCCTTTTTAGCATCCTTTAATTTTTAATCAAATTCTTCCTCGATCCTGTCGATTTGCCTTAATTCGTATTGTTTAAGACTTTTTTTCTCAATCTCCAACCTTTATTAAAATATTTATTCATTATTTTTTCTCAACTGCTCTTCAAAATTATCTAACTCAAACTTTTATTCCTCCTCTTATTCATTAAGTTATTGGATTTTCTATTCATATTCCTATTTTTACTTTTGAGACTATTATTTAATATTCTCTTTTAGTTTCTATAATTATTTCTCATATTTTTATTCAGCATCCTTTCTCTGCTGCTCCATCTTCTGATCAATCTTCTTTTTGCTTTCTATGAACTCTTTCTCTTTCTATTCTCTGTATTAGGCTAGCTTCTTTTCTTGGGTTTGTTTAAGGAGAGGATCATTCGACTTATCGAAATGAGGTTAGGGTTTTTGTTAAATTATAGGTGGAGGGTCAGGTTCACTCTTTCCAAATAATTGTTCCTTAACCATTTTGGCTTATGATTGCGCAATCTTTTCAATTTTCTTCTGCTTTTCCTTTTAAAATAGTTGTTTATAGTATTCATCACAGGGATGCTCTACCGTCTTTTCATTAGTGTATAGATTTATGTAAAATATCTCTCCATGTCTATTTTGATAAGGTTTCCATGCATCAGGTAAAGGAGCCTTCAAACCCTCCTTAGCTATATACATAAATTCCTTATCCTCAGGCAATTCCATACCAAGGAAATTAGCATACTCTCTAATTTCCTATTAAGATGGCTAATATTTTTCGTCAATTTCCTCTTCAAGAACCATCGATTAGTCTGCTTGATCATCCTCATCATCCATGTAATTAATCATTTAGTTTCCATAGCCCATAGGCCCCATACCACTCATAGGTCCCATGCTCATGCCACCCATCTACCCCATTTATCCCATCTAACCCATTTAACCCATTTAACCCATATTTGCCATTTAACCTCTTTAACCTGCCATCTACCCCATATGACCCATTTATTCCATGTGACTCATTTATTACATACCCATCCCCCTAGTTCCTGCGCCATATGGATTTTATGCAAACTACTTGCTATTCTACATACTCATAGAGCTATTTGTTAGTGGTTTACCCTATAATTGAGACTTGTTCTAGCTGAGTCCTGATCCTGCTAAGCTATTAGGTTTTTGTTATTATTTCAAATTTCCAAATTATTTCATATATTAAAAAATTTATGCAACAGGAGCAAGGATAAGGTAAAGCATTATTACTATAGCATAGAGGCGACTATATCTGAACAGCTACTTGAGTAATAGAAGAAATTTAGAAATCTAGAGTCAGATAGGAAGGCTTATGCAGAAGAGACAGTTGCAAATATAAAAAAGCAAAGAGGCATAATAGACAAGTTAAAAAATGAAAATCTTATCCTGAAAGACCTTATTGCTAAAATGAATTCACAAAAGTTATAAGTCAATTAGACTGCTTATACCAGAGGTCCTAATATTGATACATTGATTGATGATTTGAAAGTGGCAATAAATGAAGAGAAAAAAAAGTAGGACGAAATAGACTAGCATATAAATGATTTTTAAAAAAAGATTATCGAAAAGAGACACGCTTTAGGAGGATATAACGCAGGAGCTGAAAATGAAAGTGCATTATAAAAATAAATCAAAATCCTTGAAAATCGTTTAGATAAGACCAATTAAAAGTTTAATGAGGCCATAGCAATAAATAAACAACTTAGACAATAGATTGATTCATTGAGAAGGGAGAGAGTAATATTTGATAATCTTTACAAAAAATTAGAAAAAGAATTGCATGAGAAGAGAAAAGAAATGGCAGACATCATTGAGACTGCTAATACAGCATATGAGGAAAGAGATAAAGCTAACGATTTGATTTAATCGTTGAAATAATAGGCAAAGAGGGAATCAGCTGATTTTGAGAAGGATCTTAGAGAGCTCTCTTAAATTATGGAGAAGAATAAAAAGACACTCGATTACATGAAACTTACAGAAAAGAATAGAGAAATCGATAATTAGGATGTGGATACAGAAAAGTTTTAAAAACCAAAAACAACAAAATTAGTTCGAGATAAAACTGTTAATCAAACTATTTTGGAATAAATATTGAAGTATGAAGAAGATTTTGCCAAGATTTAAGCAGCAACTAATGTGAAAGAGTTTGACAAATTAGTAGAAATTTTCAACAAGAATGAAGAAAAGGTAAAATATATTAATAATCATAGAATTTCTAAATGTTTAAATATGTGAATGACTTAAGTAATGATATTGAAGATCTAGAGAAACAGATAGCTGAAATAAAAGAAGAGGCATCACAATATGAAGGATAGGGCACAAATCTTGATGTTTAGAGGAAGAAATACTTAAAGGATTTAGAGGAAAAATTATCACGTGCTGAAGGTAAGTCTGAATAATTTGAATTTAAGTATCATGAGTCCTTAAAACTGATAAATAGTTTAACTGTAATTTTTATTCCTATAAAATTAGAATTGGATAGAAACTTTATTTAATACTGTTGAATGTGATAAACAAATGGCAACTGAAATAGCTGGTTCACACGGTGTCACAGACACTAATATGATGATTTATTTGGGATTGATAGAAAACAAAACCAATAAATTGTTGTAGTTTTATCAGACCATTCATTAGAAGATATCTGAAAATCAAATAAGCTCTTTATCATAATTAGCTTAAATGAATGAAAAGATGCTCTAAAATAAAAATAGATCAGAATTACCTTAGTTTGGTATATATATTATTTAACAATAAGATGAACATGAAGATGACGATAATGAGGGAGATAAAATTCTAACGATTGATGATTTTAGAAAACGAGCTATGGAAAAGTTAGATGTACTTCTTATAATTAAAAATAGAAATAAACTAACCTAAATAAGAATAAAAGAGGAGGCACAAATAAATTAAGGAAAAATAGATGAACAAGAATATATATATATTATATATTTAAATTTTTTAAAATCAAATATTGTAATGAGTTCGTATCGAAGGCATAAAGCAGGGTAAGGGGGGGTTGGGGTTGGGGTTGGGGTTGGGGTTGGGGTTGGGGTTGGGGTTGGGGTTTGGGGTTGGG